>JANHAO010018780.1:0-13574 GCA_026873985.1 Saraca asoca
CACTCATAATTAACTTAAATATTAAATCTGTATTTTAATTATAAAAACATGATTTATGTTAGTCCACAAAATTATTCTTACAATAGAAGTTTACTCAAGGTATCATCCTTTCCGGAAATTACAAGAAAGTTGCTAAGATACCTTTGGAATGTACTTTTCTCGTCTACGATCCTAATTCTCTAAGATGATGTAGCAGAAATTTTATTCCAAACGCAAAATATTGCTTTAAACTTTTCTTTGAAGTGAGGTTTCCTCATCTTGCACATAGGAAGTGGGCAGCTTGATTCTGTCTCATAAAATGTTCTCCCTTTGCGTCTGCCTTTAAGTCTATTGCTTCATTGATTAAGATTTAAGAAGTAAATCCCTATCTGTCAGTACCATTTGTTGGTCCTCCAAGAGCTTATCCTTTATCTTTTATATTTAAGTTAAAAGGTTTAATCTTAAATACATTTTTTTTGTTACTTAATTATTTAATTACAAATTGTTTGGGGTGTGTATAACTCAACCATATTAATTTTTTTTTCTAAGAAAATTCTCATTAGAATACTTTTACTGTTATTTTAGTCACAGGAAGAGCAGCGCTTAGACCTATTAGGGCTCTAATTGAATATTGCACCACTTTAATGCTTAATTGAAGATATTTAAATTACAAATTGGATTTTATTTATTTAATTTATTGAGATTAAATATTAAATTAAGCAAAATTTGCTAAATCTATTCAACGACAACTGTCTAATTAGACACTTTCAATAATTATTCCTATTTCAATGGATTTTGATAAACAAATATAATTAATAGTATCTCTTTTTCCCGGGATATAATATATATATATATATATATATATATATCTTGTTAATCTATCACATATAACTTTTTAAAGCCATCATCAATGATAATTTCAAGATTATATCTTATGATATAATTTTTAAACTTTTAACTAATTTAACGCTTAAAATAAGAAACTATTTAAACATTTTAAATTTATTTCTTAATGAATTTAACACTTAAATTTTAGTATTTAATTTCAATATTAAAAATTTTTGCATTATTAAACGTACTTTTAATTTTTTTTAATTTTGTTTTAGAAATGAAAACTGATATTTTTTAATTAAAAAATCAAATTCAATCAATTTGCAAATTATGGAATCAAAATTGTATTTAAGTGTGAGTTTATATTTTAAAGCGTCACAGTTATGGGATTTTATTCAATTACGTGGGAAATAGAATTTTTTTCATTATTTTTATTTCATAGAGTAGGCTGCTATTACGATGGAAAATCAGCTACCAAAATTAGAGACTTACAGAATTAGAGACCTCAGTAAATTAGATGTCATGCAGCTGTACTCCGACGTCTTCATCACCAGCGGTTGTGCATGGTAAATTTGTTACCAAAATTTTCTTTTGTTTTGTTCGATATATTGAGTTTATATATATGTCTATTTCTTACTTAACAAAATTAAATTAATCCTAAGTTCAGTGTGTTCTAACGAAAAATAAAATTTTATAATAAGTTCTTTTATAAAAATATATATTTTTATAAAATGAATTAATTTTTTTTGGTTTTGGAGAAAACAAGATAAAATACTTTATCTTTTTTTTTTTTTGGCATCAAGGCAGGCCATATTTATTTATTGAAAAATATCAATATACATATAAATATCATCTTCAAGTCAAGCTAAGTATATTTTATATTAAAGACAACAACCAAAGAAAAACATGCAAATCCTTTTTTTTTCATCATTTCTTCGTAGAGTTTATATACATTAAACTAATTTTAGTCAAAATTGTTAATTATTTTTTTTATTAACACTCTTAATTGTTCAAATAGTTTTTCAATAGAATAGCCTTGGTTTAGAAATTTCCATCCAATTGTGTGTTCATTCACTCCTAATGATCACTATTTTCTTAGTATTAATCTATCAGTTGTCAAGACTGACAAAAATAATACTAAATTACCTAATCTAATAATTAGGGTGAGTACAAGTCAAACCCACAAAGACTAGTGATTTATTTCAATATGTTTACAGTATGAAATGAGGGGTTAGATACAATTTAATTAGATATGGGAAATTAAAACAAATAGTTTGAATGCATAGAAAATAAAATCAGAAATGAAGGGATATCAAGTGAAGAAAAGTTCAATCCAAGAGACTTTTACAACTAATTTTGTGACTGATCCTTAACATTATTATTTCATTCCTCTTTGATCATTTAACCAATAAAATAATTAAGCTCAGCACTTAATTGATTTGTATTATTTTCTTCCTAAAATTACCAACTAAGCCCAGTACCGAATTGACTCTTATTACTAAATCAATTGAAGCTCAGCAATTTACCAATAATATTAAGATCTAAAAATACTAAGTCCAATTAATTAAATTACCTTAGCAGCTACTTAATTAATTACCCTCAATTGTCTAGGAAAATTGACTTACCCTACTAGCAAATCAAAAACTCTATTACTATCCCAACTAAACAACCACAAACAATAATAAATTGCCTATGAAAATTTAGTTAGCAATAAATCACAATAAATAATTAATTAATTGGCCACCTTAATCAAACATCCAAAGCAATTATAGGTAGTAAAAGCAAAGAATTAAGAAAATCAAATTGGGAATAAATTGGAATTAAGAGCAAGTCTCACAATCAATAAAAAATTGGTGCATACATTCCCTTAGATTAAAATGGAGGTTTAAGTACACATCAATGTAAAAATAAAAGGAAAAATTAAAAAAAAAAAAAGAATAAACCTAATTTAGGCTAGAGTGTTGCCCTAGCACAGCTCCTCTCCTTCTCCAAATTAGATACAATAGAAAAATGAATTTAAAATTTATTACAATTGTGGCTCAGTTAAGTATTTCATAGCTCACTACACTACCTCTTAATTAGGCTACTACTTAGGGATAGAAAGAGGCTTAATTGGATATGTGTTTCTTCATATGAAATATAGTTTTGTCTCATAGGAGTCTAATGGCTTGACCTTACATAAAAACTCAATTCCTAACTCAAGTGATGAGCTAAAACCTAAGATAGCTTTCCAAAACAATCCAACCCATAACAGAATTTAATACTTAAGTCTACATCCATGTAACTAATTCAAAACGGTGTAGTTCATCCTTAAGCCCTTCATGAAAGTTGTAGAAAAAGATTTTAACTATCCTATGGGCATAGTTTTGCATTGAAAGGATGGATGGAGCCCTACTTATGATGAAATTACCAAAACTGGTTCTAAGTTATGGGACAACACTTTATTCTAGCTTGTAGGCTTTATTTGACCTTCAAAATGGTTTAACTAACTTGGGACTTCTCATGAAATTTTTAGATCTTTCTCTTAGATTTCCAAAGATATAAAAACCTCCCAAAACTAAGATCCAAAACTCAAGATATGTTCAAAGATCTGAAATAGTCTGAAATAGTGTAAAATTATTGAATAAATTTAATTAAGTACAAAAACTGAGCAAACTACAAAGCTAATTTCAAATATCTAGTTAAGCACAAAAATATGACAAAAGACTAAGTATAAAGAGATATAAAATATGTATAAATTGCATTTATCAAATTCTCCCACACTTAGCTCTTGCACATCATCAAGCAAGACCCAAAAAGAAAGCTAAACTAGACTCAAAATGAGGACTTAAACTCTAAACTTTCTAACAATGATGAGAATGCAAAACTAAAAATAGGGAAACACCCAAAATTTTAGTAGACATAGCATCTCATGAAGCACATTCTTAGCAACTCAAAACACAAAAATCAACTAGCCAAGCAGTTTCATTTTATAGGCAAGTAGATCAAATTGGTAGACCCTCACAAAGGAAGCTTTTTAAGCAACTCTTTGTGTTTAAAATGGGAAAGTGTTTTACTCAATTTCAATCCATGAAAATGCGCTTCCATAAGCTTGTTTATCATTAAATCTCCACTACTCAAATCATATGCATAGTACAAATCAAAAGGACTTCAAAAGGTTGTAATGTAACTAAGGAAAAATGGGAGGAAAGGAATAATATAGATATGAAAGTACAAAACCAAAAAAACTAATAAAGCATTGTGTCATATATCCAAACAAGAAAAATAACAAATAAATTTAGAATTGACGTCACAAATTTTCACATTGTATCACTTCTCTTTTTCTCTTTCCTTTTATTCACTTTTTCACTTTCTTATATTTTAATATTTTTCTTTTTAGAAATTTTCTTTTTCTTTCAAATTCGATTTTCATTTCTTTTTTTTGTTTCCTCTATCATTGCATTGAGCTCTTTTTCTCTTTTTTTTTTCTTTATCACTTGTACCATTGAAATGAATCCTAATTGCTTTTTCACCAAACAATTAGCACACCCCAACACTTGTTTAAGAACCCATCTTATTAATGCATTAAATAATCTATTAATTCTTAAGGTTAGGAAAAGGTAAATATATTCAAGGCTTGGCTTTCTAATGGGCTATATAAGTGGCAAAAGGGGTCAATTAGGCTCAAAGGAGCTTAACAATGGTATATTGCAAGGTAGGATAAAGGGGAAAAAGTGATTCAATCAAAGAAATGCCTTAATCATATCTATGCATATATGTGCTGATGTAATCTCAAAAAGATTCTATTGACAATTGAATCTAGTTAACTCAAGTTTAGGACCCCCCAAACTATAGATTCAATGGAAAAGAAAGAGAGAGGAAGAATAGGGAGACACCAGAAGTTTTTAACGTGATTCAGCTAAAGTCAGTTTGACCCCACATCCATGGGTTTTATTACTCTTTTCTAAGTGTATTATATCTGATGGTTGAATGTATCATGTAAAATGACCTCATCCCCTTTTATAATAGTTAGGGGATTACAGTTTGAATATAAATATATAACAATAAGTATCATGACTTGATTAGGATTACATAATAGATAAAGGTTGATGGTTATAATAGACTCCCATTAGAGTAGGAAATTGAATGGATTTTCCTAAATTGTCAGTTGTGGATGTATGCTCTGATCTACGAGCTAAGCCTTATTCTCAATGACTTGAGGTAGCTGTTTTGAACTACGTTTGACCAGTGACCTTAGCTCATATTTAACGACCTGATATCTTAGTCCAACGATCTCAATCCTAAGTGACTTAGGCCATTATTAGTCAAGTCTATCTATTTAACGACCTGATATCTTAGTCCAACATTAGCCCCCAACTCTCAGTGCGATCTATGGACTGGGAGCTGTAGTTTGTCAGTAAAAGACATTAATTGTGATTTACTATGTCGTTGTTTAAACTCTCGTCCTGTCATTTCATCTACACCCGTCCATAACATCATTTTTACATTTAATGTGCACATTTTTTCATGGCCGTCAATGATAAAGCCTCGTTTTTCACTGAACCATTAGATCAAAGGTAGTTGATCAGTCTCATGATCTAATGGTGAGGCTAATTAAGTTATATAAAGTGAGGAAAACCTCTTTTCCTCATGTCTTAGAATGACCTAATGGGTGCATTGGTTAAGCCCCTCATGTTTTTGATAGTTCAGATCTTAGATGAAGTGCTTTAGAGTGTGTATGGCCTACTGCATAGGAATTCCTATGGATAATTCATCTTTTAGGATTTTAGGAAGTTTTGTATGGACCTTGGATTATTTCCTCACGGTGACGCTAAATAATGTAGTTCTTTTGCCTCCTCGGGAGGAGTATAAGGAGAAATTTGGGAGCAATCTAGTAGATGACCATATGATCGACAATGTGCTCATTTCATTAGTTATTTCTCTAGTTTTTCGAGTTTTTGACTTCTAAAGGCCAACCTTCTTCTTAGGAAATGATAACTATAGGCCTATTTTGATCTTGTATTTTTGAATCTTTCATTTGTAAATTTACCTCATTGACTAAGGTTTTTAATGAATAATATTCCAATTTTATTCTTGCTTTTCCATGTAAATTGTGCTGGATATTTAGTAGGTTGCAAATAATAACATATGGGTTAACATGAGTTCCTACAAACCATGACTTATTGAACGTTAATCAAAATGGATGTTCAGTAGGTCAATCGACCAATAACTTTTTCATTATCAAGATGGATGCCTAAGTAGCCTGTGTGAGTGCAGTGCCAAGTAGTAAATCATATATGGTGCAGAATAGTAGGTCACGTACGGTGTCAAAGAGTAGGTCGCATGTGGTGTCAAATAGTTAGTCATATGCAATACCAAAGAGTAGGTCGTATACGGTGCTGAATAATATGTCGCATACGGTGCCAAATAGTAGATCGCATATGGTGTTAAATAATTGGTCACATGCGATGCCAAAGATTAGGTCATATACGGTGTCAAATATTAGGTACGGTGCCAAAGAATAGGTCATATGTTACGTCAAATAGTAAGTCACATACAGTGCTGAATAGCAGGTCACATACGATGCTGAATAGTTGGCCAAATATGGTGCCCAAGAGTTGGTCACATGTGATGCCAAAAAGTAGATCGTATGCAGTGCTGAATGGTTAGTCACATGCGGTGCCAAAGAGTAGATCCTATGCGGTGCCAAGTAGTAGGTCACATACGATGCCAAGTAGTAGGTTATATATGATACTGAATAGTTGGTCACATGCAGTGCCAAAGAGTAGGTCATATGCAATGCTGAATAATAGGTCACATATGGTACCAAATAGTAGGTCACATGCGATGCCAAATAGTAGGTCGTATGTAGTGTCAAATAGTAGATCGCATATGGTGCCAAATAGTTAGTCACATGTGGTGCCAAAAATAGGTTGGATACGGTGCTAAATAGTTAGTCACATGCAATGCCAAGGAGTAGATTATATGCAGTGCTGAATAATAGATTGTATATGATGCCAAATAGTAGGTTGCATGTGATGCTAAATAGTTAGTCACATGCGATGCCAAAGAGTAGGTTGTATGTGATGCTGAATAGTAGGTCGTATATGGTGCCAAATAGTAGGTCACATGTAATGCCAAATAGTTGGTCACATAAGATGCCAAGTCTTTGTAAGTATGTCATGTTAACTACCTCTTTTGGATTAAAAGGGCAAGTGCTTACTTCTGGATTAGAATGGCGATACCTTGCTTCTGGTACAATATTTTGTAGAAAATTTATTCAAATATTCGTAACTAGTCATAAAAATTTTAAAACTTAAACAAGTAAACTCATATTCATTAATAAAATTGGTGGAAATGTTCAGTGTTCCAAGCTCGAGGAAACTTAACTCCATCCATGTTTTTTAAATGATAAGATCTACTTCCCAAATCTCCCTTGATTATGTATGGGCCCTCCTAGTTCGACCCTAGTGTCCCATCACTAGCTTTGCGAGCTCCAGGGAGGATAAGATGTAGTATGAGATCACCGATTTTGTAGTGCTAAACTCAGACCTTCCTATTGTAGTATCTCACGACTCATTGTTGATAAGTTGCAACTCTAAGATGAGTTATTTTTCTGGTCTCTTTTACGAGGTTGAGGTTTACAGTGAGTAGCTAATTGTTATCCTCCAGGTTGAAAGTAGCTCTTGATTATAATGTTACCTTGAGTTCAGTTAGGATCATGGCCTCGGATCTATACACCATTGAGAATGGAGTATCTCTTGTGGTGCTTTGAGCTATGGTTTTTTAATCCCAAAGCACATTTTTCAACTTATCTACCCATGCTCCCTTTCTGGCCTCCAAACTTGTCTCTAGGATCTACTTGATGATCTTGTTAATGACCTCGACTTGTCCGTTGGCCTGAGGATGATCTATAGCTAAAAAGCTTTTTACAATATTGAGATCATTATAGAATCTAATGAATTGCTCATTGTTAAATTGAGTCTCGTTGTTAGTCATGATTCATTATAAGACTTCAAACCAGCAAATGATATTAGCCCATATGAACATTTCAATTTTGGAGGAAGAGATTTATACTAGTTCCTTCACCTCTACCCACTTGGTGAAATAATCAATAGCCACTACTACATGTTTGCACTTCCCATGGCTCGTCGGGGGTGATTCAATCATGTCCATACCCTAGATTGTAAAGGGCCATAAACTGACCATCTATTGTAGGTAGGTAGGTGGAACTAGTGGGACCTTGGCAAACCTCTGACACTTGTTGCACTTCTTGACAAAGTCAATGGCATCTAGTTTCATTGTAGGCTAATACAATCCTTATTGAAGTGATTTTTGAGCTAAAGATAGCCCCTCAACATGATTCCCATAATGGCTGGCATGGATATCTTTTAGGACAGTGCCATAGTCATGAATATCTATGCATCTTCAAAACAGGGTTGAAAATCCCTTCTTATATAACATGTCATCACAGATGCAATATATAGCTACTCGATATCGCAATCATCATACTTCTATCTTATCTTCTAGTAATTTGCCATCCTAGAGGTAATACAAGATTAGACCCATCCATGAGTCCTATGCCACGACTATTGCCATTACAACATCTTTCTACTCTGTGCTCGGTGATGGGAGGAACTCTATTGGGATTGCCCCTAGAAAGTCTACATCTCTGGTTGTGGCAAAGCAGGCTAATGCATCTGTATTCGTATTCTGAGCTCATAGAATCTAATTAATCTCATATCGCTAGAAAGAACTAAGCAACTCTTGAACTTTCTGAAGGTAGATGGCCATCTTTGACCCCCTTGTTTGGTACTCCCCCCATACGTGACAGACTATAAGTTGAGAGTCACTAAATACTTTTAAGTTTGTTAGCTTCATTGTTTGTAGCATGAAAACCAAATTGTATTGTGCAAAGGATTTTGTGTCCCTTTAGGCTGATCAAAAGCACTTATACCCTAGCCTTCTACTCACTTGATGACCTATCGACATATAATTCCCAATATGAGACCTCTAAGGTCTCCGTATCATATTCTATAGGCCCTGTGAACTCCACAATAAAATTTGCTAGGCCTTGCTCTTTGATTGCTAGCCTAGGCTTATATTTGATGTTGAACTGGGCCAGCTTAATTGCCCACTTGAGAGGTATCTCTCTTTTGCAATATTTGCCCGAGTGGGAACTGTGTGAGCACTTCTATGTTATTGCTAGGAAATAAGGTTGAAGCTTCCTTGATACTACCACGAGGCAATAAGCAAGGTTTTCCATCAGTGAATATCTCATTTTAGCATCCTGCAACCCTTGCTTGCATAATAGACTGGGAATTGAGCTCCACCTTTTCCTCTTACCAGTGCTACACTAAGTGCATGCTGGGATACCTCTAGCTAAATGACAAACTTTTCACCTTCCCCTAGTTTAGATAAAAAAGGATTTCAACCCATATATTACTTCAATTGTTAAAAAGTGACCTCACACTTTTTAGTCCATTCGAACTATTTCACTTTCTTTAGCACATCAAAAAATGGGATGCATTTATCCATCGCTTTGGAGATGAATCTATTGAGTGCTATGACCTGGCCATTAAGGCCCTGTACATCCTTAATCCCAATAGGGGATCTTATATTAATAAGTGCCTTGATCTTCTTTAGATTTACCTCAATTCCCTTATTATTGACCATGAATCCAATGAGCTTTCCGAAAGCTACCCTAAATGCACACTTCTGTGGATTTAGCTTCATCTAATACTTCCTCAGAATATGAAACATCTCCCCCAGATCACAGACATTGTTGGCGACCTATTCAGACTTCATCAATATATCATCCATGTAAACCTCTATTATTTTTTTGATCTATTCTTTAAACATCGTGTTCACCAATTGTTGGTAGGTTGCTATGTATTCTTCAATCAAAAGGGTATCATCTTGTAACAATATAACCCATAGTCAATGATAAATGAAGTGTGCTCCTCATTTTTTAGGTTCATAAGGATCTGATTGTATCCCGAGTAAATGCCCATGAAGCTGAGAAATGGGTGACCAACAGTTGCATCCATGAGCTATTCAATCCTTGGCAGAGGGAAGCTGTCCTTTGGACATGCTTTGTTAAGGTCCATGAAATCAATACAAGTTGTCCATTTCCTTTTTTTTTTTTTTTTACATGCACAGGATTGGCCACCTCAGTTAGGCAGTAAGCTTCTTAGATGAACTTGTTAGCCAAAAGCTTGTGCACTTCTTCCTTAAAAGCAATGTATCGCTTAGCAGTCATTGGCCTCCTCTTCTAACAAATGACCTTGTGATAAGGGTCGATGTTAAGTTTATGTAACATGACTTCGGGATCAATTCCTACTATATCCTCATGGTTTCAAGCAAAAACATCTAGGTTTGCTTTAAGGAATTTAGCTAGCTAGGTTTTTACATTTAGGGATAAATTTTTTCCCAATTTGAGACACTCTTTGTATCTGCCTCATTGATTTGTACATCTTTAAGCTCCTCCATTGGACTAGTCGCTTTGCCTACCTCTACTTCACTGGGGTTGAGGTTATAGCTGACCCCTATTGTGCTTATAGCCTATGGTTTTCTACCAAAAACCACATTAACCTTCTTCCCTTTAACCCTTAGTTTAACTGCACCCTTATAGTAATGTCGAGCTATATGTCAATCAACTCGCACACACCCGATTCCATTAAGGGTTAGGAATATAACAATAAATGTCCTAATTGATGTAACCATGTTCAAGTCTGATGGTCCCAGTAAAGAAAAATTAAAATTGTAGAATTAAATAGATCTTTCCCTTTTCTCGTTAGAGAATTATATACACCAGTATCAAAAATCTTTCTTTTGATGAGATATGCAAAGAATTGATAACCAGTAGATATGAAGATAGTAGAAGTTAAAGATTGATAACAAGAGTAATTAAAATGCAAGCAAAGAAGGAAAATTGAAGATAGAGATTTCTAAAGTGGTTCAACTCAACTTGAAACCACAATTCAAGTCTATTCCAATTGATTTATCTTAACCGAAAGACCTCTGAATTAGAAATAAAAACTAAAAAAGATTGACAGGCTCCTGAAATGTCAGTCTTTATAATAAACACATAAGAATTTAATAGGTATCATGCTAACATAAAAGAATTACAACAGGCTCTTCTAAACCTATACAAATTTCTCACTCCTAAAAATCTCAAATAAAAAGAATTAGAATAAAAAAGGGATTGAAAATATAATACCGATGTTTGAGATGAAAATCTCAAACAAATTGCAATAAAACTCAGAAGTCTTTGATCTAATAAACTTTAAGAAATCTCAAAGAATTTATGAAGTAGAGAGAAAATTGTGCTCTATTCTTTTTCAAATATTTTCACACTTAATTGTTTAGAAAAATTGTGTGAAAACATTTATATAGAGAAGGCAGTTAGGCTTAAATAACTATTGTAACCATCTATAATAGAAAACTAATTTTTAGTTGCTACATTGAAATAACATCGATTACAATTTGTTATTTACAAATACATCGAAATGTAATCGACGTACAGTTTATTATACATAGTCTTTGCATAGATTACAACATTGAAGTAGCCATATTTCCTAACCTTCGGTAAAAAGCTTTCCTTCATTCATCAAAGTGACTTCAATTTAAACATGAGCTTTTCAAAAGTTTTCCAACATCGATGTCATATCGAAGTATGATGTAAAAAAAGTTTTGTAAAATCTTATTTTTTAAGATACTTTTTCTACTTCATTATTAAAAGTATTTGGATCAAACACCATTTGAGCTTATTTATAAAAGATCCTATTAAAATAAAATAAGTCCTAAAAACTAAACTTGAATCTCTTAAATCTTGAATCAAATATCTTTGAACCTACAAAGTAAATTAAAACACTAAAACAAATTATTAGATAAAAATTATTTTTTAACATTAAAACTACGGAAAATATGTAGCTTAAAATAATCTAGGCTAACAAAGTCATTCACTGAGTTGCCTATGTCGATTGTAATTCTTCACACCTTGGCATTATAAATTCTAGCTCAAATAACCAATGCATCGTTATAAGTGCTGGGTTTGTTCTATACCAAGAGGCCAAAAATTTCAAAATTTTTCATGAAGAACAGGGCCAAGGCCGAAAAAACCCCCCCAAAGGATCCGTTGGATTGAGGCTTCAATGTATCAAATACATTAAATAAAGAGTAAAAGAGAGCTAAACTAATCTTTAATCTAGCTCAAAATGCAACGAAATGAGATAAATCTTTCAGTCACCCAAGAAGCCCAAATGTACTCCCTCCACCTATATCCACGTAGGAGAACACCTTCAATGGCCTCTACAGCTCCTCATCTTGTGCTAGTAAGCTTGTGCTAGCAAGCTTTAGGAAGCTGGATGGACCAAGAAAAGCCGAGGAACTCGCCGAAACATTTCCAGCTTCTCCTTCCCTTGGTTGTTCAGCTTCAACCGAACCATGGAGAACATTTCTCCCACTTTTCTTGCCAAAACACTTTTAGCAATTTGCAAGGGAAAGAAGTTCACCTCCTCTGATTTGGGTTGCTGTCACACGGCCTCCCTCTCTTAGCTTCACAGCCGCCCCCTTTCTCCACTATAGCCATTATCGAACAATTCGGCCAAAACCAAGGAAGAAGAGGATGCTTGAAATGGCGTCGTTTCGGGCCTTAGGAAAATAATTTTCCTTATTTATAAAATAGCCCCTATAGTTTCCATAAACTACATTTCGGCCCCAGCAATTTCACCAAATTGTATTTTGGTCCTTGAACATCAAACAGGTCCAAACTTTGGCCATATCATTCCCCGTTACACGTGTGACCCAGTAGGCCCCTAAAATATTGATAAAAATCCAAAATGCCCTTCAAACCATTTGAAGTCATATGAAATTAAACCAATTAATTTCATGATCAATTTCTCCAAATTAATCATCTATGGACTTTAAGTTATAAGCAGACTCTAGTAAGCCATTATAGCTATCCAATTTTTAGTGGGGTCAACAATGGTGACAAGAATATCTATGGCTGATCTTAGTGTACAATACACTATGCACACTATGCATGATACAATCCTTTCATTACCTATATCTAGATTAGTCAAAGGTATGGATGAGAGTCAACTTCTATAACTAATCATAGTTTCTCAATATCATGAATTATTTGACTCAAACGAATCCAAGAACTCAAATCCCATTTAAGTCTCAATTCTGCCTCACGTAAGGATTTACAGAATTAAACCAATTCATTAAGTAGCCATGGATATTAACTCCGAAGAGTGGTAATGAATCCTCTCTTGATTAGGCAATGCCTAACTACATTTCCAGAAATACCTAACACGCCTTTATTGTTCCTCATGGCTAGAGTCATGTTTGACTTGGTCAAAACATAATCTTTCATGTAAAAGACATCCCATAATCTCAAGTCAAAGGATTAGTCATGTGATCACCACTGAAGATTAACTATTGACATAGCTCCATACAATATCTCTAAATGGGTCAGACAAGATCACGATTGCCAATTATATTTCTCCAGACTAACTGAGTCGTGTCCACGTGTGTGTTCAGATGTAACTCACTTACATCTTAGCTTGTGAGGTCAACTGCTCATCATATGAGAAACACCGCAGTGTCTAGTCTCAACAGATCTAATAATGCCCAGTTATCAGATCTCGACTAGTGTCATTTTAGTATAGAAGTTTATATCATTAACAATCATCTTCACAATCCCATAGCCCCTTATAGGATTGATTGAATGAATTAACTTCTCACCATGGACTTCATCTTAAGTATGCAATGCACAA
>JANHAO010018781.1:0-13457 GCA_026873985.1 Saraca asoca
TCTACTTTGTGACTATCCCGTCCCATTTATATGTGTGGGAGGGTTACAAATTATAATTTATTCATATAGGACTATGATTACATCTGTTCTAAGCATTAAATGCTAGACGACAAGTAATAAATGCTGGGCAAATCATTGTCAAACATTTAGGGGCTACTTTGCGGGCCGGAAAAGCACTTAGGCCACGTCTGTCAGATGCCCGATTATCTCCCTTGGCGTAGAGAAGAGCTTTGCCGTCGACCTCGCTGGCTGGGGCTCGTGATCACACGTCCTGCGATCTACCTTTAGGTCCCCAGTGACCTTGCTCGAACTTGGGCCGTGTCTTTTCTGCCCCCCGGCTCTAAGCTTTCTGGGCCTCCGCTGGCCTTCTTGGTCTGATCTGAAGAATCCCCATAACATCAGCCCCCAACTTGTAGCTTACCTTGTAAGCTGGGAGTTACTAATGTGCTTTCAAGAAAAGCAACCCTCCTCTGCGACTCGATTCACCCAATAGTTGCCAGTGCATCTCATGTAAGGATCATGGGCGATTAACGGCGTGAATTGCCTAGTCTCCGAGTCGTGCTCTGGTTTCAACAACTTCATAAATATTCATGCTTGCTTTAGGTATAATTAAGAGAAGAGTTCTAGATGCGGTTGAACTGGTCTGGTCAGATTTATTCGCTGCCTCGTTAGGGTGGTCAAATGCGCTTGATTTGAGGATGAGTCGAGCTCTAGAAGCTTAGTGCGCAATGCACCAAGTGTGCCCGAGCTGATAAAAAGCGAGCTCTGGAGGCTTAGTACTTTTGCCCCAGGTGTGCCCGAGCTACTTGGATAGGAGCTCTGGAGGCTTAGTGCATATGCACTGGGTGTGCCCAAGCTGGTAAGAAGCGAGCTCTGGAGGCTTAGTGCTTTTGCACCAGGTGTACTCGAGCTGCTTGGATGGGAGCTCCGGAGGCTTAGTGCGCATGCACCAGGTGTGCTCGAACTGATAAGAAGTGAGCTCTGGAGGCTTAGTGCTTTTGCATCAGGTGTGCCCGAACTGATAAGAAGTGAGCTCTGGAGGCTTAGTGCTTTTGCACCAGGTGTGCCCGAGCTGGTAAGAAGCGAGCTCTGGAGGCTTAGTGCTTTTGCATCAGGTGTGCCCGAGCTGCTCGAATAGGAGCTCTGGAGGTTTAGTGAGTATGCACCAGGTGTGTCCGAGCTGGTAAGAAGCAAGCTTTGGAGGCTTAGTACTTTTGCACCAGGTGTGCCTGAGCTGCTAAGAAACGAGCTCTGGAAGCTTAGTGCTTTTGCACCAGGTGTGCCCGAGCTACTTGGATGGGAGATCTGGAGGCTTAGTGCATATGCACCAGGTGTGCCAAAGCTGATAAGAAGTGAGCTCTGAAGGCTTAGTGCTTTTGCACCAGGTGTGCCCGACTTGGTAAGAAGCAAGCTTTGGAGGCTTAGTGCGTATGCACCAAGTGTGCCCGAGCTGGTAAGAAGCGAGCTCTGAAGGCTTAGTGCTTTTGCACCAGGTGTGCCCAAGCTACTTAGATGAGAGGCGAAGCGTTTTTACCCGATTTGAGGTCATACAATAGCCACAGGTAACGAGCTGCGCAGAGGTCAGATATGTAGTTCGCCTCTTCACTTTTTGTCAAAAATCTAAAGCGTTGGCTCTATGCGTGTCTCTTCAATTTTGTGGCCGGTGCAATAATTATCATGTTCAGTTGACAAGCCTCAGCTTTGTATGCTGATGTGCGCTGGCTCGTTGGATCATGGGCTATTTGAAGGGTTTTTTCATCTGATGGTTTGATTCATTCAGTTTTAAGCCGGGCAAATCCCCCCGCTTTTCCTATTTGTCAAAACATTTCATCTTTGTTTCATCTTTTCTTTTTTTCCAGTGACCATCCGCCATTCTTGTTCGACGGATCTTACCTTACCTTATCTATTTTGCCAGACGGACTTTCAGGTTACTGCTCCTCCATCTTTACTCAATTTTTTAGACTGCTCTCCAACTCGTCAAGGTGAGTTTTCATTTCTGCATCATCATTTTTCTTTTTGATTATAGAGTCTTTTCGGATGCTTTTAGTACCGATGGGAAACAACGATACGAGTAGGTTATTACTTGTCCCGATGATGGTGGCTAGAGTTTTAGGTGGTGGCGGCGGAGTTTCTCGTGCTTCTGTGGCTTATCTTTCTTAAGGTCTTGTCTTGCATTTTAGACGGCTCGGGGGGAGTAACCGCATCCCTCTTAGGTTGAACGGTTTCTGGATTTGCAGTCTTTCTTGCCCGGGGCTTAATTTTTCTTTTTTTTTTCTTCTTCTTTGTAGATGTCTCAACCCTCTAAACAGCGCTGCCACCTAATAGTCAGCGAGGATACCGAATCCGAGGGGAGTGAGGAGGCATTTTGCGTAGGGGATGTGACCTCCCAAAGCGGTGAGGTTGCTAGCGGGTTCGTTGCTCATGCTGGACCGGCGGGGTCCGGAGTCGCTTTTCCCTTCAAGCACTTTTCCTCTAGCATCAAACCTAAAGAAATGAGGGGGATCGCAGAGGCGTATTTCTTTCTGAAAGGTTACCGTGTGATGGTGCCGTCTTACGAGGATCATGCTGCACATCCTTCACAGAGGTTCGTGGTCATCAGTGTCCATCACCTTAACGCGGGTCTTTGATTCCCAGTCCCACTATTTATAATTGATTTTCTGAATGGATTGGGACTCGTGCCAGCCCAGTTGACCCTCAATGTGTATTCTTTTTTGATCTCCCTCGCGTTAATTTATCTCTAGAATGGCCTCCGTCCCCCTAGCGTGAGGGCTCTATGCTTTCTTTACCATGTTAAGGGCTTTGGGCAGCAGGAAGACTACTACTACTTGTCTTCTTGCTCTTCAAGGTACAAGAAGGCACTACCCTGCGAGGATGCTCGAGGGAAGTCCAACACGGGTCCTTATAAAACCTGTTGGTTCTATGCATCTTGCCCGTCATTGCGTCATATTCGAAAATTTTCATTTGTGGGCAATCTAGGTGAGCGAGTTGGAGGGGAAACTAATCATATTATTTTGTTTGTTTTCCATTCATCATCATTTTTAATTTGATGTTTCGCCATGTTTTCTACAGACAGAGTTTGAAGGGAGAGGCCGAAGCTGAGCGCCGAGGGAGCTGAGGTGCTAGATCAGATTTTAGCCTTCGAAGATTCCCCAAATAGTTCGAAGTTCGATAAGGACCTTCTATGAGCTTGCGGCCTTTCCCCTACTCTTGGTTCCGAGCTTATTGACAGCTCGCGTGATATTAGAGTTCGTGGCTCGAGAAAGGTTCCTCTAGCAGACTTTAGCGAAGGAGCAGACATGAATGCCTCCTCTGAGGCCTAAGCGAGTCATGACTTCCTCCACTCGCACCAATCACCCTACCTCCTGCTTGGCCTTCCAGAAGTCCACCTAGACCAATGTACCCCCATCCTAGCTTCGACCTAGGCCAGCCTTCCTTTAAGTTTGTCAATTACGGAGGAGACTTTGCTCCCCCCGACCTCCGCCTTGCACCGTAGTCCTGCTGAAGTTGAAAGGGAGGCGACAAGGTCGCAGGGTCATAGAGACGAGGTTTCTAGCTAGCCTTTTTCGAAAAGACAGAAGGTCAGTAAGGGGAAGGAGCCCATCTTTGGTCTGTTGGCACAACTCGTGGGTGTACCAGAGCATCCATTCAAGGGATTGGGGGCTAAATCCTTGACACTTTATAACATTATCCATGAGAATATAGGCCAGATTTTAGGGTCGAATGTCGTATCCTTAGAGGACGACGAAGTGCGGGGCAGCGTTCTAATGGAGGTGTTGGCCAATCACTATTTATTGGTTAGTAGCGTTCTTTCTTTTTCCTTTTTTCCTTTTTTTAGCTTCATGTTTTGACCCCCTTTCTTTTTTTTAGGGGGCGTTGGAGGCCTTCAAGCAAAGGGACGAGTGCTTAGTCTGGGAGAAGGAAAGACGCCACTCAAAATCAACCTCGCCACTACTATAAATGAAGTGGCGGAGCTGAAGAAGAAGTTGGGGGATGCTGCAGCCCAACTGGAGAGGGCCAATGCTGCAACGAAAAGGGACGAGGAGTCCTTTGTCCACGAGATAACTGATTTCGCCTCGAGATTGCATAGGACCCATGACGAGCTACAAAAAAGTAGGGAGGATATACTCCTCTTTACACAAGAGGCTGGGGGCTACCAAAGGCAAATCGAAATTGCTCGTGAGGGAGCGGACCACACTATCGAAAGAGCACAATAAGCTGAGGATAGGGCCGCGCGCTTTGAAATGGAGGCCGCCAAGGTGAGGGAAGATACTTCTGCTGTAGTCGAAGAAGCTCGGGTGGCTGCTGTTATCCACACCATAGACAGTTTCATGTATACTCTGTGGCTGAACCACCCGGATTTGGACTTCTCCTTCTTTGGTGGAGAGATCGCGGACACTATCCAAGGCTTCGTTGAGGGTCCGAGGGCAGCTCCTTCTCCTCGCGTCGAGGCTGCAAATGCCGTGGATGGTCTTCCCAATGAGAGTACGACACTGGTTGAGGTTACTTCGCTGGAGAAAGGAGCGGCTGGGGATAAGCCCGACGGAGAGACAATAGAGAACCTGCCTGCGACGACCTCTCCTAGTGTCATACCTTGATGATTTTGTTGCTTTTTGTGTTGGTCTTGTATTTTTGCAGCTTGTATTTCAAGACATTTTATTTTGACTTCAAGCCCTAATTAATCTTGCTTTTTCCTTTTTATGGTTTGTATGCTTTTTGACAAGTTGTGTCGGGTTGTTTGGAATAGGACCTGAGTTGCTTTTTATCTTGTGATGCGGCCAACAGGCCTGCCTTTGCAAAACTTTTTTAGTTCCATGAATTCGAATAGATGCATGAATTGCCGGTATGCCAAGCTAAAAGGAAATTTTTGCTTAATTCTCAGTTTATGAATACCGTCACAAGTTAACAGCACCGGATCTACTTTTTTGATAATAAGGTCGAAGATGCTCAGCATTCCAAGCACGGGGGAATTCTGTTCCTTCAATATTGGCGAGGCGATATCTCCCGACTTTTAACCTCTCTTTTATGATGTACGGTCCTTCCCAATTTAGCTCTAGAGTTCCTTTTATGGGGTCATGGCTTCCTGGTTGAATGAGGCATAAGACGAGGTTGCCTGATTTAAAGCTTCAAGCTTGTACCTTCTTGTTATAATATCGAGCTACCCTTTGCTGGTAGGTCGCGATCCTTGGACACGCTTCGTCTCTTTTTTCTTCGACGAGATCGAGGCTCGCGGTGAATAGTTAGTTATTTTCTTTCGCGTTGAAGGTGGCTCTTCGGTGCGAGGTTACCTCAAACTCTACTGGCAACATAGCTTTGATTCCATAGACCATCGAAAAAGGAGTTTCACCCGTGGAGCTGCAAGCTGTGGTGCGATAAGCCCACAACACCTTAGGCAGTTCATCTACCCATGCCCCCTTCCTTACTTCCAGCTTCTTCTTTAGAATCTGGTTGATAATTTTGTTCACTACTTCTACTTGACCATTGGTCTGAGGGTGTCTAACACCCTAAAAATTAGAAAAAATAAAAAGGAAAAATTGAAATAAACTTTTGAATTTGAAAAAGACTAAATTGAAATTTGATAGGGACTGAATTGAAAAGTTTTGATTTCGGGTGAGGTAGGTTCTGAAATAACATGAAAGTTTAGGGCCAAAGTGAAAAATTGGTGGGAGAAATCGGCTCAGCCAGTGGTCGGTCTCCTGGGCTGATTTTTTTTACTAAATTTTCTGGAATTCTCCAGACTCCTCCCGCGGTCTTCTTCTTCTGCTCTTCCCTTTTTGGTTATTCGACTTTCCCCTTCGACCGTGTGTTTCTATTTTGATCACGGTTGCTCTGGAGAAAGTTTCCGGAGGATGAGTGGCACCGGTGAGCCTCCCGGCGCTGACTGAGTTAGTTTTCAGCTGGGTGAAGTTCGGCCCCTTCCGCTGGTTCTCTTCTTCCTTTCCAATTGAAAAAGGCTTCAGGCTTAAAGCTCTTTCTCGATCGAGCAAGGCGGCTCCACCGTGGACAACTTCTCCTGCTTTCTTCTTCCTTTGTCCTACACTTTCTTTGGGCTATGTGGTTTTGGGTAGCCTGAAAGGTTTGGCTCCCTTGTTTTATGGCTGATTCGGCTAACCAAGCTTTCTGGGCTATCGACAGCACTTCGGCCGATGGCGAGTTGAGGGTAGGACCTTTGGAACCTGGTGAGTAATCCTAGAATAAAAGATTTATTCCATAGTAATTGATTTAATAGTTGTCAAGTTATTATTGTATAAGCTTGAATGTGGGTAATGAAGGAAAATGGAAAATATTATGCTATTTTGCTTCAACGAATTCTTGACATTTTGTAGGATACATACGGGTTGAATTTTCGTATGTTATACAGTTTGAATGAGTAAATTACAAATGTTGTGATATTTGAGTTTTATATGAGTGTTGTAGCTTGAAGGAGAGGAAAAATGTGTTTTGCTTGTAGAAATGAATTCTGAGTGTTAATAACTTAAAAAGTATTGTTTGTTGTCTGAACTTTGACGATAGTTGGAGATATGGATTCTTAGTTGTGGAATCCGGATTGTTGTAATCCTGTTTGATGTATAAACTCTAGTGGTTATTTATTAAAAGACCTTTTGGTTCGCTGTTTGGATACTGGCTCACTACCAGATAATGGGTTCTATTTATAGATTGTAATTGATTGTATCCTTGGTTAATGACTATATAAATCATAGACCTTAAAGTTTGAGTTTGTTCTTTGCTATGTACATTAAGTACAACTATCTGGATTATTGTATTCTGGTTTGTGGATTGTGAGTGCCGTTTATTGTATAAATATTGGCATTACTGAATAACTGTAACTCAAATGTGATTTGGATGCGTTATAAAATTGCTAGTATTTAAATGTATATAAGGTTGCACTTGAAGTAAGTGGATAGTCCCACTCCTGTAAATAGTGTCCAGTATTGAAAAAAGTAATATTATTGAATAATAAGGTAGTAATTTCAATAAATTGAAATACTGATGATGAGTTTATTATGAGGTATTCTATATATATATATATACCACATACTTCTATACCAATAAATATGAAAACTGGATTCCCTAGAAATCTAATGGTAATCAGGTAACATATGTGAACAGCCTTTAAGACTGAGTAATACCAAAAGAACAGTCGATATGGCTGGGAAATACAGTAACTAGCCAGAATGGCGGTAATAGCCTAAGGGGTGGTAACGAACAATAGAAAATATTGAAAATACCATGATCATCAGCAAGAGTTTCCTTGGAATCTAAGTGTTAATATCTATTGTATGATATATTTACATAAATAATTTCACTAAGGATCCAATGGTAATTCCTGAACAACCCGCAAGTGCACCTGTGTAATATCTATTCTGTAGAAGCAATAAGGGGGTGATCTGAATTAGTATAATACAGTTGGATATGGAGAACTGTTCTGATTCCCTGATTGAATTCCTGTGGTTCCGAAACCATTGGCTATTCACAGGAAACTCTCAGATGCACTTGTGACCACCCGGTGTCTATTGGAGCAATAAGGGGAAGGGTGGAATAAAATGAAATATCTGAATGGAGTTATGGATGGAAAAATGGGGCAATCTGATCGATTTTGATTACTACTGAAATTATCTGGATCCGATGGACAGTCTTAAAGAAAAGAAATTACAATTTGAAATGCAAAGAAATAAAAAAAAACAAAAGTATAAATAGTAAATAATAATAGTTATATATGTATATAGTAATCGGTAAATAGTAAATACGCATTATATTAAGTTTGTTTGATCGGTAGAATAAGTAATTAGCTTGGGCCACCATGTAAATTTAGTATATTGCTACGTATTCGGCCCATATGATCTATCTATAGATGTATTGTAGAGATTTATATTAAATTATTATAATATTTATTGTATAACATTTGTAATTAAATTTTGGATGCCTAGTACTTGATAATGTCTAGCCTAGGCCACTGTATGTATATTTGATATTTGCTAATCAGGTTTTGATGGGTGTGTGACCCTACTATGTAATAAGGCCTTGAGCCTCGATGTCTAGATTATAGGGGAAATTCTGTCAGATTTTCAACAGAAATAATAATGTAGTTACGGAATAAGATGCATAATTAGGCTTATAGGAGGTTTCCTACGGGTGACCTTCTACACCGGTCACGGACCCGGGGATTTGGTCGTGACAGGGTGATCCACCGATAAGAAACTTTTCAGAATCCCAAGGTTGTCGCAAAACTGAGTGAATTATTCGCTAGTGAATTGTGTCCCATTATCAGACACTATTTACTGGGGGACACCAAACTGGCAGATGATGTTGTTCCAGACGAACTTTTGAATTTGAGAAGAAGAAATCTGGGCTAACTCTTTCACTTCTGCCCATTTAGTGAAGTAGTCCACCGTCACTATAACATGCTTACAATTTTAGCGACCTGTGGGAAGGGGTCCTATCAAATCGATCCCCCATATTGCAGAAGGCCATGGGCTAATCATTTGCTGGAGGCAGGCCGAAGGAGCTCGGGGGACATTGGCGAATCTTTGGCACTTATCGCACCTCCTGACAAGGTCAATAGCGTCCCATTTCACAGTTGGCCAGAAGAAACCCTGTCAGAGAACCTTTTGAGCTAGTGACAGCCCCCCAGCGTGATTTTCGCAATGTCCGACGTGTATTTCTTTTAAGATGAGATCGCACTCAGGGCCATCGATACATCAAAGAAGCGGGGTCGAAAGACCCCTTTTGTAGAGCGCATTGTTTATGATGCAGTATCTCGCAGCTCGAAATCACACGCGACGTGCTTCCGACTTGTTTTCAGGGAGCTCGCCATTTCGAAGGAACTCCAGAATAGGGCCTATCCATGAGCTATGTACCGCAGTGGTCATCATTGTAGCATTTTTCTGGTTAATGTTAGGGCACGGGAGAACTTCTACAGATATTGTGCCCGTGAATTCCACGTCCTTGGCCATAGCTAAATGTGTTAACACATCCACATGTGTGTTCTGAACCTGGGGGACTTAGCTGACTTCATATTTTTGGAACGTATGGAGTAGTTCTTGGGCCTTTTGTAGATACATAGCCATCTTTGCCCCTTTTGCTTGGTACTCCCCTTTTATGTGACAAATGATCAGCTAGGAGTCGCTAAAGATCTTTAAATTTTCGGCTCACACCTCCTTTACGAGGCGAATTACGAGGTGAAGTCCGGCTAAAAGTGCTTCATACTTGGCTTCATTGTTGGTGGCCCAAAACTTAAGCCTTAAGGTGCAGTGGACTTTATGCCCTTTGGGACTGATCAATAGGACTCCCGCTCCTGCCTTATAGTCACATGATGACCTGTTGGTGTAAAGTTCCCACCACAGGCCTCTTGAGATTTCTGCCTCCTCTTCCACGGATCCAGTGAACTCAACTATGAAGTTAGCTAGGGCTTGCCCCTTGATCACTGATCTTGGTTTATAGTGAATGTCGAATTGGGTAAGCTTAACCGCCCACTTAAGCAAATGACCTGAAGCATCCGCCTTCTAGAAGGTCTGCCTCAGCGGGTACCGAGTCGGGATCTCAATGGAATGGGCTTGAAAATAAGGTCGTAGCTTCCTTAATGCGACAACAAGGCAATAGATGAGTTTCTCAATGGGAGTATAATTTTCTTCAGCATTTATCAACCTTTTTCTCACATAGTAAACTGAGAGTTGTATTCCATTTTCCTCGCGGATAAAGGCCGCGCTAATGGCATGCTGTGATACCCCTAGATAAAGGATGAGAATGTCGCCTTCTCGTGGTTTGGAGAGAAGAGGGGCCCGACCCATATATACTTTCAAAGATATGAAGGCGGCTTTGCACTCTTCTGTCCATTCAAAATGCCTCGCCTTTTTTAGGGCTTCGAAAAATGGTAAGCACCAATCTGTTGCTTTGGAAACAAACCTACTCAGGGCTGTGATCCGGTTGGTTAGGCTCTAGATGTCCTTGACTCTGCTCAGTGACCTCATGACGACGAGTGCCCTGATTTTCTCGGGATTCGCTTCTATGCCTCTGTCATTTACCATGAATCCTAAGACTTTTCCCGAGGCCACTCCAAATGCGCATTTGAGCAGGTTCAATTTCATCCGGTATTTTCTCAGGATCTAGAACATCTCGTCCAGGTCGTTCACATGATCTGAGACTTGCCTGGACTTAATGAGCATATCATCCACATAAACCTCTATGGTTTTCCCAATTTGATCTTTGAACATCGCGTTGACTAGTCGTTAGTAGGTTGCCCTGGCATTTTTGAGTCCGAAGGGCATCACCTTATAGCAATACAGCCCCTTATCCGTGACAAATGACATATGCTCCTTGTCTTGTGGCTCCATTGGTATCTGATTATACCCAGAGTAAGTGTCCATGAAGATGAGGAGCCGATGCCTGGTCGTTGCATCAATGAGCTGGTTGATCCTTGATAAAGGGAAGTTGTCTTTTGGACAGTCTTTGTTGAGGTCCGTGAAGTCAATGCATGTTCTCCATCTTCCATCCTTCTTCTTGACTAGGATGGGGTTAGCTATCCAGACCAGGTAGTGAGCCTCCCGGATGAATTTGTTCATCAGGAGCTTATCCACTTCCTCCTTCAGAGCTCGTGAGCGTTCCACAGTTAGAGGCCTCCTTTTTTGCCTAACCGACTGGTGATGAGGGTCGATATTCAGCTTATGCGATGCAATTTTAGGATTGAATCCCACCATATCCTTATGACTCCAGGTAAATACGTCTAAGTTCGCTATGAGGAAATCCGTCAGCCGGCTCTTCACATTGAGAGGTAAGCTTTTCCTAAGCTTGAGGTGTCATTGGTCATCTGTCTCACTGACCTAAACCTCTTTGAGCTCTTTGATCGACCCGATTTCCCTTTCCATATCCCAGTTGCATAGGTCGAGGTCATAACTGGTCTTGATTGAGTTCAAGGCTTAGGGCTCTTCATCGGAAGCTATGCCCGTTTTCTTTCCTTTCTCCCCGATCCTGATGGCATCTTCGTAGCATCATTGGGCTGTGAATTGCTCGCCTCACACGTATCCTACCCCATTTGTCATTAGGAACTGGATTGTTAGAGTTCTCGTAGACATGACCAGGTCCAAACATTCATTGCTGGTCGTCCTAAAACTACGTTGTAGGCCAACGAGCAGTCCACGACCAAGAAATCAATCAGAATGGTGGACTGCCAGTCATTATTTCCTAAAGTGATGGAGAGCTTGATCCACCCCACAGGGAATATTGCATCGCTTGTGAAGCCAAAGAAGGGATCGGGTGAAGATTCGAGGTCACTTTGGGTTAGCCCCATTTGATCGAAGCACTTCTTGTACATGACATTGACCGAGCTATCGGTATCTAACATAATCCTCCGTACCTCTACGTTGCCGACTTTGGCCCTGATGACAACGGCGTCGTTGTATGGGGACTAGATTCCTTATTCATCATCACCTATGAAAGTGATACATCTGGGGACCGTTCTCACCTTCTTGATGGGCCTGTTAGGCTTATTGCCTGCAGACAAGTCGGAGCTCGCATTCTGCATGTACTATTCCCGTGAGCTACGAGAGGCCCCTACGATGTGTGGCCCCCCATGGATTGTGTAGATGGTTCTAACCACTGCTGTTTGCTCTTGTCCAACCTTGGGAGGAGGTCGTATCGTGCATTGAAGAGATCGACGGTTCGCAGGTTGCACCATGTAATCTCGTAGACAACCTCTTTGGATAAGATCCTTAATCACATCCTTAAGGGAGTTACACTCGGAGGTTGTATGCTCGATATCATTGTGATAGGCATAAAACCTGTTTGGATCCCAATGCTTCCGGGGGGGTCAGTAATGGCCTTGGTCACCCGAAATCCTCCCTGTACTTTTTCGTAACGTATATTCTTTTTAGGGTGTCAGTCAGGACGTTATAGTTGCTATAGTGACCTTGGGGTTCATATCGCTCCATCCTAGATCTTTTTGCGGGCTACATTCCTATGTTGTTGACTTGATTCACCCCATCTTTGTTGCGGCCACTTCCTTTTCTACCCTTGCCAAGGGCCGAGGCATTGGTCTCGGCCTTCTGCCCAAATCCTTTCGAGCTGAAAGTGTCCTTCCATCGGATCTCCTTTGTGGCTCGCTCATAGAACTCTCTCAAGTTCTTCACCGGAGACTTGTATATGCTCTCATACAGCTTCCTGTCTCTAGTAATCCTGCCGAGATCATGGTCAATATACTATTATCAGAGGGGCTTTCTACATTACTGATCTCGTATCGAAATCGGGTGATATATTCCTTCAGCGACTCATTCTTTCTCTGGAAGATCGTCGCTAGATGGCAGGACGACGTAAGTTACTTCTTTAGAGCCCTATATTAGTCTATAAACTTGTCCCGATATTCTTTCCAACTGTTGATGCTGCAAGTTGAAAGGCTCCTGAATCATGCCTGCAACATATCCTCAAGAGTAGCTGAGAAGACGCGACATTTGACTAGGGGATTACTGGTCTGAAGGTCCATTTGGATGTCGAAAGCATCCAGATGGTCATAGGAGTCACTTCTTCCATCATATGGCGAGATTGATGGCACCTTAAAACGTTAGGGGAGAGGCTCCGTTTCGATCTCCTTGGACAATGGGGTTCTTCCTTCGTAGCGACCCGACTAGTCCTGAGTTGAGGAATTTTTCTCCAGTCTTTGTACCCTTTATAATAGCTCCTCAATCATTTGACCTTGGATCTCGGACCACTGGCTCTTGCCATCGTCGTGGCCTACCTTCGAGCCTTCTACATAGTGCGAACTCTCAGCTCGCTGGCTCCCTTTTTCTTTGCGAACTCGTCATCCTCCCACTTCTAGTTGTGAACTAGAGGAAAGATCTGAGTTAGCCATCTGAGCTTTTTCTCTGGCTGACTGCTGTCTCCGCGTCAACACCTCTGCCTGTGGCTGTTGGGCCGCTTTAGCGATGAGGGGATCTCCGCTGTGCTCTTCGGCCTTCTGAATGCATGCCTGGGTCAGCTCTTCGACTGCGTTGGCGAGCCTCTTTAATGTGCTCTCAAGCGCCTCCTGACATTGGTGCAGGGTTCGCACACCGTCCGCTTCCAGGAGGTCAGAAGAGGTACTTGCCAAGACCGGATATTCTTCCTCAGGTATGTTTCGTCGCCCTTCGTTATGACCACCTGGTGGATTGGCAGCACCTGAGCTTCGGGTTGCTCTCCCTCTTGCCATTGTGAAAGATACACAAGCAGTCTGGTTCCACCGGGCATGCCAAAATGTTGACGGTCGATTTTGGTAATCGATCAACGGGGGGTTCAAGGAACCAAATTGCTAGTCTACCACCTGATATACGATAACTTGGAGAAAGGTTCAGAGGGAGAGAGGAGAAATCAAGAAGAGATTTTATCGTGGTTCGGCCAAAGTCTGTTCGATCCCTACGTCCACGGTGAGTTTGATTCTCTTTTCTCAATATTTCCGACTACACTGATGAATACAAGAGGAAATCAGAGCTTCTGTC
>JANHAO010018782.1:0-13468 GCA_026873985.1 Saraca asoca
AGCATAACCGGGGTAGTTCTGCCCACCCCCCCCCCCCCCCCCCCCCCCCCCCCCCCCCCCGCCCCCCACATCAATATTCCATACCGTACCTGGCAATTGTCTCATAATAATATAATATTGCAAGTAAAATTAGAGTTAAATATTAACATTGTTTAGGCTGGCTTCAGCCAGTTGTTATTTGTTTTGAGATGGTATTCAACCGTACGTCTTTAACCTTACAATTGCTTCCAGTGTATTTGACTGTACATCTTTAGCCTTACAATTACATCCAGTAATATGAAGCAAATATAAGAACTTGAATTTTGGGCTGGCATTTACACCAGCATATATGTCTTCCAATTTCCCTTGTAAGTATCACCATCCTTGATTTTAACTACAATCATGTTGGCAAGAATAAAAACAAAAACATAATAATGCCAAAAGAAGCAATCATACTATAAGAATACATCAATTACTCCACACATTTCACCAGGTCAAGCAATTGCAGAAGGAAAAGCACAAATTTCATTCGAGATAGACAGAACCAGAAGAACAGCACAATACAAGAAATGGATGTCATGATGATAAAAAATGAAGAGAAAATGGAAAGAAGCCAGCGGATAAGTATAGCAGTAGCTGAGTTTCAAAGAACTCGGCTTGTCAATAGACGGCGAAAAGAGCGTGCTTCAGCTCTTAACTGTGATGATAACCAAATTGAGAAGCAGCAGCAGCAAGTTGATCAAAATTTGAATACCAACACCTCGAAGAGAAGTTCAAGATTTCGCGGTGTCAGCAGGTCAGAAGAAGAAATTCCTTTTTTTTTTTTTTATGTAAAAACATTAGTTAGCAACTTTTATTTCTTGTGTTTTAAGTTACTAATCCAAGGCATCAACTTGTGAACAGACATAGATGGACAGGTCGATTTGAAGCTCACTTGTGGGACAAGCTCTCTTGGAATGTAACACAGAAGAAGAAAGGGAAGCAAGGTAAAGTTATTAGTCCTCACATATTTTACTGAATTATGTTAAGTACATGTACCTTGTTCCCGCAATGCCTTCACACGTGTAAGAGATGTGAGGTCAGTGCAAGAGCAGGATATGAGCAAGAATCAATTCTCTATTTTACCTTCTCTTTATTTTATTTGTTCCATACATACATCTGAAATATTTGCGCATTTTTGTGTATTGCATCCTTGAACTTCTGGAACTTGGCTGGGATTGGCAATTGTGACAAACAGTTTACCTTGGTGAGTGGCTTTAGCTTCCAACTTAAGATTTCTGTGATCAGCTTGAATCACACTCTTAGTAAATCATAAATATCTTTCAAACTTACTAGGGGCTTATGATGAAGAAGAATCTGCTGCTAGAGCATATGATTTAGCTGCACTCAAGTACTGGGGAACATCAACTTTCACCAATTTTCCGGTAAAATTTGTACTATTACCTGTGAAAAGCAAGTTTCGAGTCTTTGCTTTGACATATATAATCCATATAATAGTCCTAATTATTATACTTCCAACAGATAACAGACTACAAGAAAGAGCTAGAGATAATGCAGACTATGACAAAAGAGGAGTACTTGGCCACTTTAAGAAGGTAGTGTGTTCAGAATATATAAAATGGAGATCCATTTTCATCAGATAGATTTTGATGCACTTCCATGGTGATCACTTCACACATAAAACCTTGTTTTGTAATCACTTTCACAGGAAGAGCAGCGGATTCTCAAGAGGTGTATCAAAGTATAGGGGTGTTGCAAGGTGATGTGTCTGATAAATATGATATGAATTGACAGAAATATAGTCCATAAATGTAAAAGAGTAACAGATAATTTTCAATATGGTGGATTAATGTTTTGCAGACACCACCACAATGGTAGATGGGAAGCAAGGATAGGGAGGGTTTTTGGAAACAAATATCTCTACCTTGGCACTTACAGTGAGTCACATCTCCATAACCCATCAAAGAACTACAAAACTAGAATAAAATCTGTTCAAATTAAGCTAGAAATATACTAAAGAAAAACTGGTGTAAGACTTAGGTATATACACTAAACAAGTAATTCAAGTAGTATTAGCCATCTTAAACTTAGGTATTTGCTGCAGGGTCAGATGTTTAAATCGTCATAGATCTCATTTCTCCTATATACAAGGGTGATGAGGGTGCATGGCCCCAAAGTTTTTATAATCATGAAAGTTTCCTATAATTTTTTACGATATTCATGCTTGGCTTCCTCATAAATTTTTTTTTTACTTTTCACAAGGACCTTTCATAATTATGTAAAAAAGGCCCCTCCAATATTTTCTTTCACACTTTGCACATGTCTATATATCTCTAATAGACTTTAGCCTCGTTGTATTAGCAAAAAAACACACAACTAGTAAAAATATATCTTTTTTATCAACCTCGAGAAATATTCTTTTGACCAAAACTGTGCATCTTCATTTTAGGTACGCAAGAAGAAGCGGCTCGCGCTTATGACATAGCAGCCATCGAATACCGAGGCATCCATGCCGTAACCAACTTTGATTTGAGTACTTACATAAGATGGTTAAAGCCAGCAGATGGAGAAATCCCAGAAGCAACACAACAAGAATCACAGAAAATACCAGAGGCTCAGAGAATGACATCTCCGTCTGACTATACTCCAATATTGGAGGAGTCCAAAACCTTGGCCATACACAGCAATCCATTAATAAATATAGATTACCTGAATTCCCCTCAAAAGCAAGATGCGTTTGAACACAAAACCCCACTAGTCTCGAGCAGCAAATCTTCATCTCCATCTGCACTTGGCCTCCTTCTTCGGTCTTCAATATTCAGAGAATTAGTTGAAAAGAACTCAAAGATATCTGGGGATGAAACTGATGAAGATACAAAGGGTCAGCAGCCAATAAATCCCAGTGATGATGAGTTGGCTCCAATATTCTATGACGGAATTGGTGATATTCCGTTTGTGTGTGATCCAAACAGAGCATACAGCTTAGATTTGCAAGAAAGAGACGGCCATGCAGAGATGAGTATGATTTCTGAAGAGCAGTGCCATGCCTATGTTATATCCTAGATAATAAATACTTGTTATGATGCTAGGATACTTGTTCTTTTTCCTTCTCTTTCTTTCTTTTCTTCTGTGTAAATAAGAATGGCTTTCAGTTTTGGGGCTAGAAAATAATGATTCATATTGTTGTAAGATTTATACTTGATTATGTAAATGGAAGCCATAGTTAACAAATGTTGTTAACAAGATAGCACCGGCTGATTATCAAAATCCTTTTAACACGGTTGATTACAACTCAGGCGCTGAAGTAGTCTGATGGACCAGTGAAATCGATAGGAAGGTTTTCTTGTTTTTTTCCTTTCAAGATATTTTGGTCTGTTTCACAAATCAGCCAACTTTTGTAATTTGTATGTAGGGCAAATGTATAGGTGCGATCTCTGAGAGGTAAATTAAATTAAGATTATGGCCACATCAACAACATATATTAACTCCAGGCAACAACTAGCTAGACCATACTATGATAATATAATTCTTAACATATAACAAGCCAAAATTTAACTTGTTCACAACATAAATACGTCTCTAAGTTCTTATTTTCTTTCTGCAAAAACAATGGATCATAAAAAAAAAAAAATACAACAAAGGAAAAACAAAACAATTTAAGCATCTTTCAATCTGTTTATGCATTGCAGCCAACTTTATCTGGCAAGTGATCAACATATATTATGAAAAGATAAGAAAAAACCAAGAAAGACGCTGATCGCAAAGGAAAATGCAATGAGGCAAAATGCCAGGTTGAAATGCAACCAAAAATTCAAACAATCTAAATGCTAAGTCTATGAATACAAGTGTTGTGTTTCTTTAAAATCATACAAACTTTCTTTCCTCTCAAAAGACTCAAAATTGCTTCCTTTTATTTCTGAAAAGTTTATCCCTTTTTGCATAAACATAAAAGAGAGCAAGGAAGGCTGTTGCAAAAATTGACACTGAAAACCAGGGAAAAGGAGGGTCCTTAAAGCACACAAGGGATGCCTCTATTTCTTGTGAAGCATGATAGACAATAGAGTGTAGGGCATATAGATCATGACCAGAAGACCTTAAGTAAAACAAAGCCATCTCAAAATCCAAATGTGACAAGGCAGACACCACTTTGTCCAACTTGTACTTGAAAAGGTTCCATCTCTGGACGAATTCAGCATGCTGCTTCGGCTTGAGCAGATTTCTGTCTCCACCATGCATTTCTATTGATTCAAGCACATTTATAGCACTCAATATGCTGTAATTCAAGGTTGTCAACAGAACATTTCTTCGTGCCGCATCTTTCTGCACAAAAGACAGGGATGATATCTCTGAGAATGGTCCAAATGGAGTCTGTCCTATACTCCATGTGTAATCCACCAAAGTGTTGTTGTGTCTTGGGCTCCATGACAAATGTGTTGGTGACACTCCCCACATGCTCTGCAGAATTGATCCAACAAGGGGGCGCTCAAGTTCCCTAGTTTGCGTGAATACATGCCGACCATTACAGCTATAATCACTTACAGTCTGTGTGTTCTTTGTCCTAACTGCAATAACCATGTCTTTGAAAGCAACAGATTGATGAAACCGGTCAAGCAACATAAGTGAATTGTAATCTAAGTCAAAAACATACACGGGAAGAACTCTACCAAAATCCTCCTCAGGTACCTTTGCTGCTTTCCGGAACTCATCAGCTGAATCAGACAATATCTGATGCAGACGCTTAGAGTCCAAATACTCATTCACAATCAGAGTATAGTTATCAAACAAGAACCTCGAAGTATACGAGTTAAGTGACCTTGAAATAGCAAAGGAACAAATTGGGCAATCAGAATATTCAACCTCATAAGTCTTGAAACTCAAAGACTGGTCACCTAACAACAACCCATTATCATCAACCTCATCCTTAAATGTCTTCTCAATTGATTTCCAATCCAAACCACGTAAGTCCTTTCCCCCAAATCCATGCACATGTATAAACTGAACAATCAAAGAATTCTCAAAGGGGACAGGAATTCTCAAAGAAGGCACAAGAAATACCTGGTAGGCACTCCAAATCAATGAAGCCAAATCAGCAAGAAATGCCTTTTGTGACTTGGGTCGACCATGGAGTGCAGCCAGAGGATGAAACTCGCCTCTAGGCAGAACTCCATCTCCTGATAAAGCCGGACCATAATCCACAGGCCCTGCGCCCAAATCAATCCACACGTACCTCTCTTTCCCAGTCCAAATAGTCCCCAAGCACTTAGTAAAACCAGGGGAAGAATCCCCAGAACCATAGTTATAAGCATAAGGCCTTGACTGGGGACCCAAATTCAACAAATACACATATACTCCTTCAACGAGTTTTTCCTTTTCGAAGTCCTGCTTGATTATCTGATCAACGGAAGCAAAGGGTATAGAGACAAGTGGGGATCTGAGGCTTGATGGGGTTTTATCAACTTCGGATTTGATTGCGTTGGATAGAACAGTAGCTAAGGAGGATGTATGATAAACATCAAGATGAAGCGAATGCTTAAGAGCGAGACGATGATCGACCCAATCAAAGGGAGAAATTACATGGAAATGGTTGGAGGGTTGTGAAGCGGAGATGAAGGAGTGTAAGAGAGAAGCTGAATCGGATGGAAAATCGCCGACGAGACGGACGTTGACGGAGAGAGTGAGGGAGAGGGAAAGGAGAGAGGAAATGAGAGAGGGAATATGGGGGCGGGACCGGGAGAGCGAAAGGGATTTCTTGATGGAGGATGGGAGAGATAGAAAGGAGTCGTTGGAGGCTTGTGGGTCGACGCGGGCTTGGTGGGTGAGGAAGGAGTCAAGGCCGATGATGGGGGCGGCGGTGGCAATGGAGGTGGTAGAAGTGATAAGAAAGATGAAGAGGGCGGCGACGCTGGTGATGGGCATCTTTGGCGGTGGCGCAATGGCGGAGGAGTTTAAGCTGGAGGAGTCTGAAACATTTGGACTGAGCAGCAGCTATAACTGGGTGAAGTTAAGTAGGGAGCTTCAATTCATCTTCAGCCGGCGGGAGACTTCGCGATGAGGTCGTTTAGATTGAAACCTGATGAGACACCCCACAAGAATTTCCTTTTCGTTGGAATTTCACCGGTAAGAAACTTCATTTTTGCCTGTAAGAAACTTTATTATTCTTCAATTTGGTGTGTCTCTGTTTTTAATTTTTTTAATTAAATTCTCGATTATTTTAATTTTCTGTAATATTAATTCTTTCTATACTAAATGAAGTACTTCTAGCTAAAAAAAATTATATTTGTATTTTACAATTTTTTTAGCAAATTCCCCTTTCTGTCTTATAAAATTTAATTTTTTTTACTTTTGTTTTTATAAAATATTTTTTATCAATTTTATTCTTACAAAATATTAATTTATCTAATGAATAAATTTATCATACAAAAATTAATCCAATGATGAAATCAAATAAATTAGCATTACATAAAATTGATAAAAAATATTTTATATGAAAAAATTAAAAAAATAAATAAATTTCACGTCAATCAAAAAGGATATTTACTTCTTCTGCTTTTTCTCAAGTTTGAGTTTTGTTCGTAAAAGTTTTCTGTAGTAACCACATTATTATAGTCTTGTGAATCATTTACCCTAGAGTCATTTAATTTAATTTCATACTTAAATGGATCCAAACTTTAAACTCTTTCATAGAAGTATACTTTTTAAAGTTAACAAAGAAACATAATGCATTTACTTAAATTTAGCACAATCAAATGTTTGGATAGAATTTGAACCCAATGTCTTATATCAAGATTAACAATCTTCTCATTGATAAATCACAACACTAATTTTCAAAAAGTGATTAAATGGAAGAACGGTAAAATTACACCTAGACCTCAACTTTTTACTTAATACCACGTTGGATCATGTTAGGATGCAAGGACTCTTATAAAGGTATCACATTACATTGATTTTGAAAGTATTCCTTGTAACCAAATCTCACAACTTCACATACATAATCATTAAAAGATGAGTTTTTCCGTGCCTAAAGTTAAAAGTCCTTTCATGGATGCAGACCATGAGACTAATAAAAATGTTACACATGACATGACTAAATCATTCTAAGCAATTTTCTTTTGTTAAGCAAATGTTAACTCTTATGTTTTTTTTTTTTTTGTAAAAATGTTTAATTACTATTTATATCCAAAAGTGGGCCAGTCCCAAATTTATCCATTAAGTGAGGATTGAAGTCATTTTAATGGAAAAATAACTGGTTTGGACCAAAAGTTAGTTTAACTTGAATAGTTAACTCATTTGATCAAAAGCTAGTTTTAACTCATTTTGTTATTATTATTATTATTATTATTATTATTATTATTATTAAAATATGAAATTATTATTCAATGTAGTGTTTATACTTCTTTAAATACATTTAGTTGAATACTCGCATAATATCCATATAAAACACATGTAGTTACTAGTTTTAATAAAAACAAGAGTGCATTTTCTATGAGAGGAACAACGCAATATAGTCTAATAATACAACCATTTTCTGGAAAAGAAATTAATTTCAAAAGATTCACTATTGTTGATGAAGGAGTTGGCATTTGGATGCTCATCACCCATAAGAGCTCATATCTTCCTGGGCATCTTTTACAATTCCAAAACATATTGTGGACAAAAACATAAATTACATATGAAGTACACAGTACAAGTAACCCATCCTCCTGATGCAGGCGTTCATCTCGAAACCATTCAATCTATTGGCTAAGCATAATTACACGCAATCTATTCATGCATTGATTAAGTAAAACTCAATGTAGTATGGAACTGGCCTCATTAAGAACATAATGGCCATCATCGAAAAAATAAAAAAGGGGCATAAAATTAAATGTCGTTACGTGCAGAAAAAAATAGGGCTTGATTGTGAGAAGAGCACTCCCCTCTTTGAAGTTACAAAACAGAAGAGAAGAAATTGAAACTCTAATTACAGTACAAAAAGTACATTTAGCCAAAAATTAAAACAATTTTAAGTGTATGGTAAACTAACACGTGGGTTTAGGCTAAAATATTGCTTATTAGCCAGGAAGATACAGCACCATATAGGCAAAAACAAATTATATACAACATGACTAGCAGAAGAAGATGAGAAGAGTATCCTGTGCTGTACCTAACGCAAGCAATCTCCTCCTGCCTACTAGCTTGTTCAAATTAGTTTGCACTCAAGACTAATGAATAGCATCAAATTTTATTTCAGATCACTATGGCTATAATAAAAATTACAACATAAATATTGAATTTAAGATCTTCAAGACTGGTAACATATTCAAAAAAGAAATGCAAATACAAGAACATGCCCTCCCAGGTTGCTGACCAGCAATATAATAGACCACTTATTTTCGATATAATCTTCCGTAAAGTGAACATCAAATCACAGCAACTCCTCAGAAGGGGATTGGGAAAGAAGATTTACAAACAATTATCCAAAGAACATACAATATCTAATAAGCTGTAATTTAATTAAAAGATGAAGACAACGCTGTCATGAACTCTTGATTTCTGATTTTGAGCCACGCATTCTGAAATCCACATAAGATTCCTGATTTCCTGCTCCCTTAATCTCATATATGCGAAAAAGACACCATAATGGAACTGCAAAATACAAAAGATAGAGCAGTGTATCATTAGAAATTCATATTGAAGATAATCAATTTCTCCAAAGGCGCTGAATCTTCTTTGTTACTAAGACAGACGAACTTACAGCAGCCATCCTCTAGCTAATTCTCTAAGGGAATTAGAAATGGAGAAATTCAGCTATACTCATTACTCAGTAACCAAATACAGACCTGTTGCTCAAATGATAAGCAAAGTCTCTTCACCTCCTCCTCATAGAATGCCTTGTCAAGCATTTGGCTCTCTCCATAAGATAATTTAGCAAAAATTGACTGATAAGGGGGATATTTTTCCATGACACCACGAACCTACACCAAAAACCAAATGAGCGACTTAGGGCCCAAAGGGCATAAAGTAAAATAAATCAAAATATTAATAGAAAGAGAAGAAATACCCAGTGTTATTATAATTGAGTATATAAGTTACACAGAACATGATGGTGAATTAGAAAATGAATACTGGAAATTGCCAGCCTGAAGAAAGCACAAATTACTAATGCAAACTAATACTATCAAGTCTTGTCTTGTCTTTATAGAAGATAGAGGTGCTCAAAAACAGATTGTTTATTGGTGAGACTTCAATAAAAACACCTGCATAGTCTCACAAGAAAATCAGCCAGACAGGGAAAATAGTGTCATGGAACATGCGAAGATTGGAAGATAGCATTATAGCACCACCTAAGATTCCCATGTCACATGTTATGAGAACAAATAGCCAGAGGCATACTTGCACACCAATCCTTAAACCAAAGACATGAACATCCACAATTTATCTTATGGAATGAGCAACCAAAATTAACACTGGCAGTCATTTTGCATTGACTTGGCTATAAAATGCAAATAAGCCGCTCAAAGCTACAGAAACCTCAAAAAATTAAAAATTAAAAGAGGCTGATCAATATCCTCACAAACAAGTGCTACCCATTTTTTATCTACAAAACAGAACCACTAAAACATCTCATGGTTTAGATGCAGAGCATACCTGATCAATGTCCTCACACACAGCGAGTTCCTCATGGCCATAAGGGTAACTGTTTAAGGTAAGTCAGCCATCATGAAAAATATATATTACAAAGCAGCACATAATCTACTTTGTTAACAGCTAAATAATCATGTTCCAGGAGCTTACAGTAAACCAAAATTAGAGTAGAGTTTCCTGCGATCATCTCTGGTGAGCTCAGTACCAATGCTGCAGAGAGTCAAAGCCATGATATTCACAGTTGATAAGGGTGTTCAGAGCAATAGAAAATTATCCACTGTCTCCTTAGCTTGAAAATACCTGTTTATAGTAATATTCACAGCCCTTCTATCAGCTTCAAAAGCAAGGAGGTCAGACATGATCTCAGCAGTGGCACCACCAAGTTTCTGTCCAAGAATAAATAGATAAGAAAAAATAAAAGAAATAAGAAATGATAAATTACATATAGGGGCAGATCCAGGAGGGAATTTCAGCCTGTCACCTGACAGAATCTGTAGAAGTCTTCAAGATATGCCTTGTAAAGAGTGTTCCTCATAATTTCAATGTTCATGTCATCCAAGTCCTAGAAAAATATTGAACATAAGAGGAATGACAGCAATCAGTGGAAGTCCAAGGTCCCAAGTCATTGACAGGGACGTAAACAGACCAATTCCACCAAAATATGTGAAGCTAATTTAAGTTATGAAACAAATAGCCATTAATGTGTGAGTGCCATCAAAGACTAGCTCCCATTAGACAAAAATGTGAAAGCTACAACCTTATGTTCAATACAGTTCCTAGCCACCAATCTCTTGTTTCTGCAGTATCACCTTCTCTCAGAACTACCTGCTAATGTCTATTAGATATGAAATATAGAATGAACAAATTAATTATTTCCAGCTTCCACCATGGCATCTGCTACCTTTACTATTATCATGAAACTCAAAATGGACCTACAACAACAACAACCAAGTGTATCCAATTAGATGGGGTCAGCTCGAAGCCATTGTACTTTACCAAAGACCATATCTTCATAAAAACGTTTAAGATATAATCATCTTTTATGGTTCCTATTCCTCCCAAAGTTTACCCGTGTCTTCCTCTCCTTTAAACGGACTATCTTAATCTTCCAATAAATCAACCTTTCTTAAGGGAGCATCCATTGGTCTTCTTCACACAAGCCCAAACTGCCTCAAGTGTGTTTTAGTCATTTCTCATGAATTGGTGCTACTCTAACTTTTTCTCAGATGCATTAATTACTAATCTTCTATTTCCTTGTATGTCCACACATCCACCTCAGCATTCTCATATTCAACCACACTTACTTTTTTCATATTCAACCACACTTACTTTTTGCTCATGTTGGCACTTACTGGACAACACTCACAACCCTAGAGCATCATTGGTATTATAGAGTGTGATAAAATTTTTCCTTAAGTTTGATGGGTATTTTACAATCACAAATAATGCCTGATCCATTCATCCACCCAGCCTAAGATCCTATGTGATACCCCATCTTCTTGAAAGATTTATCCAAGGTACCTAAACCATCCAACTTTTGGTATGTTCAATCCCCAATGTTCACTTCCAATCATTATCATCCCATCTCTCACTAAAGTTGCACTCCATACAATCTGTCTTAGCCCCACTTAATCATAAAACATTTTTATACCAAAATTCTCTCCTCAAGCCTAGAATTTAATCCTTAGAATTATGGACCTACAACACCTAAACAAAATAACTGCAAAGCAAATTCTGACTAAGAAGACATTACCTCTGATGTAATGCACTCAGAGAAATAAGGAGCCAAAGGAGTGTCAACAAGTACAAGCCTGTAAAGCTCCCGCATATTCTGAGCAACCGCCAAGGTAGCAATACTGGAAAGGAACCAATAAGGAAAAACAATGTTAAGATTCCCTACGCATTTCAGTAATCATATTGAGCATTACATTAATATTAAAATACCTGTCAAACATTCCCAGAGGATGACATTTTTCTAACAGCTCTTGAACATCTCTCTCATGCAAAGTGCCAGTAACAATCAAAACAACATTGTCTATCATATGACCATATCTGTGGGTAGAAGAAAAAACATGTAAATTTCAGATTCCCCTTCTCTGTTTTCTGCTATGTCAAAAAGAATTTGCATATAAGGACTAGGCTGCATTAATTATGGGCCTGAGCTTACTTTCCTCTGAATCCAACTGACCTCACAATATATAAGTTAGAGGCCCAAATTATATGCAGACTAATTACAGTGCCAAGACTTAAATGTAACAATTTCAATTAGACTATTGTTAATACGATATTAATTAAGAATTTCCATCTCTTCAATGCCAAATGAAGTATTCATCCTTAGCACTAACTATGAAGTTCAATTCACAAAGTAAGCCAGTTAATACAAAGCAGAGAATGAACAAACATCAAATCTCACATACGTTATATATTCTAGAAAGGTTGACAATGGTTCTGTGGCTTGGCATAACATGTGCTTGTAATCATCAACCAGTTTCAGAGTACATTTCTCCACAATCGTCGTTGTATGCAATGGAGAAGGTTCTACAAACAGGTAAATAATCAGACGTTAATGATTTTAAGCTATTGAATACAATAAAGATCCTTTAAACAATTAGATAGATAGGAAATCAACAAATAATATTGTTATAGATTAGTTGAATTTAGATACATTGAAAATTTTATTAGATACAACACGTCTCAATCAAAACATTGTGAAGCTACTCCACTTTAATATCCTGAACTATTAAATGCAAAATTTTAAACAACAAAAACAGGTGAATTGATTAATCATTTTTAACATCAAATGTCTTGTAGAACATCAGAAAAGATAATCTCAGACTAATGAAGCTTGAATTCCATTATCGATCTAATTCTACTACAATGCCATTAGCCAAAAATCCCACATAACTTCTTTGCCGAACAAAGCCACTCTCTATAAAGTTTTGATTTTGTTTTTATTCTAACATCTCTCCTACTTTTACTGCTTACGTAACTATTCTAGTTACCAACTTTAGGCTTATATAACAACTACCATAAAGAGCAACCGAAGGAATAGATGTTTGATAACCCTGAATTGTCAAAAGAAAAGGAACAGTGCATTAGTAGACCAATAATTTAACTCTTAATAATAAAGCTGACTGAGAATCAAGTTGTCAACTCATATCAGAGGCCATTGATCTAGCGCAAAACACAATGGTTCAAACTGAAAATTTCACTCCCACCCTAACTTATAAATTAATCAAGCAAGGAAGTCGTATTAAAAAGATATATTTTTCATCGACCCAAGTTCAATTTCCATAGGATGCATTAAAAAAAAAAAAGCTCAAATTCAATTTAGAAAACGCACCATTTTGCAGGTAAGGTCCGTACTCAGTGGCGGAAAGGTGCATCTTGATGTCGTCCAGGGTTTCACATTGGCACAAATTGTTATAATCGGCTGCAGTGAGCAAGCCAGCTCGATGACCCCTCACGATCGCTTCCAGGTAGCCGCCATGAATGTTGAATGTAAGCGCCTCAAATCCGTACATCTTCGAGAAGATCACAGGAATCTGGTATGAATTGAATTAGAAGAAATTGAGAGGAGAAAGGGGATCGAGAACCAGAAGCCCCCTTCGGTCCAGACACAAGCTTAATTTGCAGGCTAAGAGGCAGCGAAGGGAGGACGATGATGAAAATATGTGAATACCAAAAATCAATCAAATTATGAAAATGTAGATCTGTGTTTGGTATAAGTTATATTTGTTTATTCCTGAGAAAGTAAGATGAGAATAAAAGTTTCTCATCTTTGATACAAGAGATAAAAAATTATTCCCAGACATAAAAGATGCCCAGGAATAAAATTTATAAAAGAAAGTTAAAAATTTTATTC
>JANHAO010018783.1:0-13456 GCA_026873985.1 Saraca asoca
CTCATGTATATATGTGGTTATAAGGCTTTTAAAAGTTATAACCTCTACTGAATGGAAATGTACTATTGAACTTATAAACCTTTCTTGTCAAGTGGTATGATAATTGATAAATTTATATTAATTGTGCATTGTCCATTTAGATTCAAATCAATAATTTTTTTTTGAAAAAAATTCTGAAAAAATTGCGGCAACATGCAGTAAAATTTGTCACTAAAATTAATATTTTTTTATAAAATTTTGGAAAATCACAATTAAATGTAGCAAAAATCGTTGCAAAAAATAATTTTTTACAAAAATCGTTGCAAAAAAATAATTTAAAAATATTAAAAAAATTGTCACTAAATATACAAAAATTGTCATAAAAAAATAAAATTTATTACAAAAATTTAAAAAATTGCTACTAAAAATAATTTTTTTAAAAAAAATTTCAAAAACTGCCGTTAAACACACTATAAACTGCCGCAAAAAATAAATATTTTTTTAATTTTTTAAAAATCACCGCTAAATTAAGGGAAAAATCGCCGCTAAATGCAAAAAAAAATCGTCACTAAAATAACCGTCACTAAATAACAGAAAACTGCCGCTAATACCACATTTTCGACGGTTATAAAAATCACCACTAAATGTAAAAAAAAAATCGTCACTAATACTTCCCGACGCATGAATTTGTAGTGGTTTTGAAAACCACCACGAAGGATATTAACCGCTGCTAAATACACGGAAAAACCACCACTAAAGAATTTTTTTTGTAGTGATTTTACTATTTTAGCTATCTCTATTATTCAATCACGTGTCTTTACTAGAAAATTAAATAATTCATTTAATTCTCTCATATCTGATATATAAATTAGAATTTTCTTAGTTGATTTAAATTTTGTTTATGTTTAAGTAAGTAATATTAAGTAATTAACCTTATACATAAGAGTGCAATTATTTTACAATTTAACACACAAAAAGTTATTTACAAAATATATTTAAATAGACTAACTCATTTTTCTTAAATAAATTCATTTTAAATGCTTTAATTTTTAATTATGCCAATAACACATACTCCTATTCCCCTGCTAAATCCCTATCATTTGTTTATGTTATACTCTCACATGAAATTATGCAATTAAGTGCATTATTATCTTTCATCTAAAAAATTATGGTCGTTATTCAATTAATAATATTTATTTCAATTACAACTAATATTTAAATTATATACAAATAATATTCAATTGTCATCAAAGAAAATTGAGATTTTATTTAAATTATATTGTTATCTAAATAAATTGAGATTTTTTTTTAAATTGTATGCTAATAATGCTTTGTTAACATTTATAAAGAGACTAATTTTTTGAAGTGTTTAGTATTAAAACCTACACAATTATTCAAAACCTAAATGTAATACCTTACTAAAAAAAATGAAAAAGTTGACTAAGGGATTGAAGTGAAATTTTTAAATTTGTTGTTGGGGCCAAATTGTAATTTATAAAAGGACTTATCTGAAGTTGGTGGAAAGTCAATGGGGTAAAATTGTAATTTGACCCATTTACATTTCAGTACATTATCTTTAGCAGCCCCTTTTTCTTTTACATTTTCCTCGTCGAGCTCTCCCTTATTCTAGCGATCTAATCGACCTTCACCCTTCATTCACGGCCATCATCGATCGGTGAAGCTTCAACCGGTCACCTTCTTTCTTTTCTGGCGCCTTCCTATCCCTTTTCATGCATTGTCTTTCCTTGGACCAAACTGATAGCTCCTCCCATTTTGGAACTTCCAAGAACGCTGGCTACCATCTCCTCCTTCGATTTTCTGCCTTTCAGTGAGATCCAGCCACCTTCTTCCCTTTTCTAGTGTCTCATCTTGCTCACGATAGTAGCTAACTGGCGTGTTCCTCTCTTATTGTAGTAGTTTGGTCAATAGCTTCCATTGGTTCACCGGTGACGATCTAGTCGGTGGCGAGCTTTCCACCTATACTTTAGACGGTGGTAAGTAATTCTAGAACAAAATATTTATTTTATAATAATGTTACAGCAAGTTTTCAAGATGGGTTAGTTGAAACCCTCACTATGTTGATCTGATGAAAGCTAAAATTTTTCTGTTGTTTTTGCATTGTCTTGCTTCAATGATGTTTCTATTGAAGGATTTAGCATCGTAAGGAGCAAATAGATTACCCCAAGGAATGTCTAAGGTGAGTGAATAATCCTCCTCACTTAATAGTCCCATTTGTAAATATAAAGTAAATTTATTATAGAAAATATTATAAATCCTTTAAAATAATAGGATTTTCCTATATATTAAGGTGGTTTCGAAAGTATATTTACATGTTGTATGTATACATGATATGGTTTGCCGTGATAAAATTATTTGTTTTCATCTTGCCTTATGTTATTAAAATTGATGATTCTATTCTTCTATGTGATAAATTGGATATGAAAATGCTTTGGCAAATTCATATATGTTTGATAAACATTGCTTACCTGAATAAGGACTTTTATATATTGTGTTATAAAAATATTGTTGTTTTGAGATTTATGCTACCTGATATATTAAATTAATTGATTTGAGATATTGAATCCACAAGAGAATTCATTGGGAGCCCGCGAGTGCACTTGTGAATATATAATGGAGAGAAATATGTGATGGGAAAGGGATGATAGTATGAGCATCTGACAGACATGTTGAATAGATTATGACTATATTGTGGAGGTTCTTTCTTGGAGTTGTCCTTTGGGATTGCAGTTGAATACTTTGCCATATGGAGCATTGTTAAATTTTAGAAATTATTATCGATTTTCTTTTATATTACATAATGATGAATATATTTTCATGGTAGCATATTTTGATACTTATTATTGTTTTGTTGAATATCGTGTTTTCAATTATTTAATATTCTTGTTGAATTATAGTTTTCAAATGTATATAGAGATTGTGATTGCAAAATGGGTAAGCATATTTTTATGACTATATATATATATGCTTTCGAGCATGATTTTTAAATAGGATTTTTGGGTGATTATGGGATTGTTTACTTATTGAGTTTCTATGAAATTTTAATGTTTTTTAGAGCCATAGAGTACTTCTACCATCCTTTCACCTCACATTGATAACAAATTTTCTTTTTGCATGAGTGGATTATTCTTGTGAAGCACAAAGTTATATAAATGGTATAAAATATCAGGCAATTGGTAGGATTATGTATACATACATGTATGTTGATTATTGAGTGCCCAACAGGCCATAGATTATGTTGTTCTAGGCCATTGTATCTTTTTGTATTATAGATTGTAGTGGGTGTATAGCCCCCGTGTGTTTGTATGGGCCTTGAGGCCAGGTGTCCAAAAAATAGAGGTAATTTTGTTGGATTTTTATTAGAATTTAATATATAAATATTTGATCATGGATTAATGAAATAGTGAGTGGTTGGTAAATTATTTGCATTGTAAGACTTGTAGGGGTTTTCTTGATGGTGACCTTTTACGTCGGTCATGTTTCATGGATTGAGGCATGACAAAGTTGGTATCAGAGCATGGTCTAAGATTTAGGTGCATAATAGAGGTCTCTAATTGCCATGATGGGATAGGCATACCAAGTTTATCTTAGTGCGTTCGAGAGCACAACACACGAATAAGGAAATATTGATGCCCACACCATAAATATGCTGAAAATCTTCACAATCCCTAAATCTTTCATTTCTACTTACATACATATCCAAATTTTGTCCAGATAAATCTTCCTATTAGATATTTGGAAGGTGATATTGAATGTTGCTTTTGATTATGGTAGGAGTGGTACTCTTTTGGCAAATTAGAAGAGAGACTCTTTGAGGAAAGGAAGATGTAGTAAAACCAAATATTTTTCGTTAATGATAAAAGGAGCCAAATCTATTTTTGATAAGATTGGCCAGTTGTACGAAGATCACAAATTTTTCATGTCAATGAGAGTATATGTAGCTAAGTAGGGTAATGATGTAAATGATATAGACATGCTTGAGAGGATGTAGATTTTTTGAGGAAATTGAGGGATCTTTCTAACTAGATGTGTAAATGCGTGGCTCAATAGCACATTTCTAGTCATAAGAAGCTTAAAGATTTAGTCCTAAGCCTAATATAATTTTGTAGAGGCATGACCCAACATACCTGGCAATAAAATTGCACTTGAAAGATCTTGTTTTGAGATTTGAAGGTTAATCAGTTAAGGTAAACTTAACATGATAAGAGGATTTCATTCAAGTTTCAAAATTGTCCATATTGGCTTGTCACTGAATATTGATATAGTTACTACCATGATAGTTTGACCTAGTCCTAGGGTTAACTTCTTAATTGTGAATCAAACTGTGAGAGATTTATATTTCCTTGCCTAGGCAAAGGCTAAACAGATGCTTAAAAAAAAATCTGAGGATTAAGACTAGCCTAATTACTTAAGTATACAAGATTATTGGCCTTTCTAAACTCCTTTACAAAGACCAGATATAATTTTATCCATTCTTGTTAAATTCTTGAAGGTGGCCAATACTATTTTCTATATGTATTGTGTGAGAATGGCTTCTTGAATGATGAGTTAAGTTTCCTAATGAATGAATGGGTGTTGCAGTTTTACTCTGTAGAATAGAGGTGGTAATGGTGGAGAGGAAGTGACTATTTATGATTAACTTATTGAGCATTGTAATATGGATCTTCGTTATTCTGCTGAACTGCTATGCATAAATGTTAGGAAGCCTAAGTTTCATACTTATTTTCCCATCGAGGTGAATTAATGGTTTATGTTTATCATTAAAATCTCTTTAGTGAACCAATTGATCTTATCCTAGTATCTTGATTTCCTTGGCTTGTTGTAGCTTTGTTCTTTGGTTTCCTTATAATGCTAGACTAGAGCACTTACCACTCTACAAAGGTCCTCACTGGTGGAGTAGTCGAGATAGTAGCCATAAGAGAGAATGAAAGTTTTAACTGATGCTCTAAGGAGCAGCAAGTATGATTTTGGACCGTTGCTTTGTAGTTGTGGAACTTTGATAAGCATTGGATTTGCATAAGTTGATGGCTGGGTTTTGTAGCCCCCAAAGATGAAGGTGGGCTATGGTGAGCTTCTATGCACAGTGTAATATGTAAGGGCTTGTGCGGGATCTAACTAAGATTGTAAAGATAAAAGGACTCGTGAGTTGTTTAACTACAAGTAACTAAAAAGCAAATAAAAGTCACTAATGTCATATTTGGTCTTAGTTTTGTTAGAAAATAGATTAGCCATTTTATGTTATTGAAGAAAATCACCAATTAGTCATGTTCCACCTATGGTGTGAGTTGAGAGGATGTTTGAGGAAATCCAATCTAAGAGTTACTAATGCAACATGTGTACAAATGGGGAATGATCTAACAGAGACTATTTTTATGTTGGTCTCAATATGGCAAGGCATAACCTTCCAAACCTATTGGCAATGGTTGCAATGTTATATGATCTGAGTTGCTAGAAAGTTGATGTTATGCGTATTGATGGAATAATTTGAGATTGTGGATGTGGAAAGGAGAGATCCTATATATATATATAAGTTTTGGAAACAACTTGTGAAGTAACTAGGGAATACTTAATTTTCCTTAAGTAACCTATGATAAGGAGTACATGTGTATTGAGATAGGAATTTGTAATGTCAAATGATGGACTAGTTAAGTAGTGTTATTTAAGTAGGCATGGTAGAATGATTTGAGTTGGCTAAGAATTTCCAAGTAAGTAGTGAGGTAGAGCTATGCCTATGATTCGAAGATTAGGTTTGGTCAAGCTATAGTGAAAATGTTGAATGTTGGTTATTAGTTAAACTTCTTTGTATTAGGAAGTATGTGATGTCTTGCTTCTAAGTTACTACCATCATTTCTTTGTTTTATTAGAGGTATCAAAGATAATCAATCTAAATTGGTGGTCATGAAAAGGATTTCTTTGGGGTTAGCTTTGAACATAAGTGAGTAAATCAATCACTTTCTATACCCTTGGAAGATAATCAATGCTCTAGTGATTAAAATAGGCTTGAATCCATAATATGCCATGTCTTGTCTTAATTGAATTAGTTGAATGAAAATAGATTAGCATTATACCACATATGATACTTGTTAGTGTAAATGTATGTAGGTATATATGGCTATTTGAATATTGGAAATCTTCTATGTATTTATAAGTGTTTGAATATGAAATGAATATTGGAGATGGCTTATGTGCTTTTGAGGAAATAGTACTACTTTTATGATGATGTTATATGCTACTTGGGTATAGTATCTTGAGTTGGTCAAGATAGATTAATGTTTATATGAGGATTGTGTTATGTGCAAAATTATGTGACTAGTTGAAAGGTATAATTGTGGGAGTATAGCTTTGTTCAGAAAGGTTGAATTTAGGAAAATGTCATATGTGAACACTTCTGTACATATAGTGAGATTGTTTTATTCAGTTATAAGTGAGTATTGAATTTATGAGTTAATATGGTTAACGTATTGTATCATGAATAGTGATGGTGATTATAAAGCTTTCAAGTGTAGGAAATTAGAGTTAAGTGGATGTCCTAACTAGGACCCTGATTGTATATTTAGATTGTTACTTGGATGTGATAGATATGAATTCATTCTTTGAATTTAGCATGGAGAATTCAGGAAAGGCTTGTCCCGGCATTATGTTTCTTAATGCTTAGATCTTTTCATGTTTTTGGAGACTATAGAAATATAGTTAGAGATCCTATCTCAAATGTATTATAGGCTCACTTCCAAGTGTTATTATGGAAGATGCAGAAGCTAAATTTAAAAATGCATTTGACACTTATTGACTCAAATGGTTGGAAGTGTTTGATTGCTACTTCTCCAATCTAATAATAGTAATAAAGTTATTGTTGTATATAATAATGAACCCACTAACATAATAACTTATGCCCTTAGTTTTAAATAATATGAGATTGAATTGCTCATGACAGAAGTGGAGAAGATTCAGTCATATTCCTCTTTTTCTACTTGATAATTTGTTGACTCGTTGGACTAAGGGGTGGAGCTACTCTAGGGAGCTCTGGATCATTCTCTTAAATATTGAAAATAAAGTATTCATGTTGAAAACAATAGAAAATAATGCAAACATTTTGAAAGTGATCATGCATGGTGATGGCATAGATATGAAAACCATGATGAAAATAGTAATTGAATAATAGAAGCAGACTGAGAAAACTTACAAGATTTTATTGATGCTTGAACAAAGAGTTTACAATTTTTGAGAGAGAGGGAAAGGGAAAGGTTACAAGAGTCATAATTTTGGATGTAAGGATAGTTTACAATATTTAAAAGTGCAAGGTAAGCCCATGCTTTACATATTGATACTACATCTATTTATAGTATTGAAAAGCTCCTTGAACTTCAAACATCTCTTGAATTTTGTTGAGGAATCTTTGGACTTCAAGGCAATCTTGAATTTGTTTCATGGACTTCAAATTTTATTGATTTTTCTTAATATCTGGACTTGTCCGAATTCTTGAATTTCGCTTTTAATAAGGCTTGAATTTTCTAACAAAGTATTAATAAGGTTGGTCTCACTTTTGTTGGGGAATCTTGAAATTCTTGAAAGGTGATCAGTGATTACTCTGAATTATCTTGATCACCAGAATTCTGAAAGTCTTCAGAATTTGAACTTTCCTTATGCTGAATCAATTTAGTATCTTTACTAATTAATTCTTGAAGACATCTTTTAGTTTCTTCTAATGTGGCTCTTGAAGTTGGAATTGATGGAGGAATGGTTGGGAGATAATATTCCCAAGTTACTATTTGTTGAAGATTATCAACACCCAAAATTCTTGGATTTTGACCCTGCCGGTGATACTTTTTCCATGCCATTTTTCTGGCTCTTGCAATAGTAATTTGAGTGAGAATAGGTTTTTGACATTTACCATGAGATACCCTATCTTGAAATAAATAGGGTTTTTTATGGAAATAGGTAATGATTTCTATTTCATATTGGGCAAGAATTAGTTTTCTTAAGGTAGTCCATTCTAGAGGAATACTTCTGATGAAGAGTTGAACATAAGGATTGTTATTGGATTTCCTTAAGTAGATATTGGAAATACAATATCTTAATTTTCTTCTAAAATTTTGAACAAGTGGAGGTTCTGAAATAATGACTTATTCGAAGATGGCCATAATCAAGGAAGGATTGGGGGGTTAAAATCATGGATTGATTATTTTGAGTGACACAAACACCTTTGAAAAGATCCAAGCCTATAGTGATTTTTGGAAAACAATATTGAAACTGATAAGGACATAATGATTCTTTAGTATCTATTTTTGACACTCAGGCTGAAGTTTTAAGCAAGGGATTATTTCAGTTCTAGGAACATATTCATAATCCCATGATATTGTTATACCAGGAAGAGAGGTTTTTGATATAGAAGATAAGAATTTGAATATAAATTCTTGTTTTCTTTGGGCAGAGAATTGAGCTTTTGAATAAATTTCTTTTTTGAGTTGTTGAGGAAAATCTTTTGGAAATATTGAATATGAAAACGATGACATAATTCTTAAAGAAGAAGGATTTTGAAAGTAACCTTGATTTGAAGATGATGCTTCAAAGCTCATTTTGATCCTTGAAGAAATTCTCTTGTCAAGAAATTAGGGAGAGTTTTTGCTTCCTTCAATAAATTCTATGTCAAAATAAAAGCAAGAGAGTATTGCTTGCCATCTAACAAATATTTGTTTTGAAACCAAATTCTTGACATCCTTATATAAGACATCTTTTGTAGCTTTACAGTCTATTTTTAATTAAAAAATTTTATTTATCAGATCATCTTGAAATTTTGTAATGTATAAAACTATTGATAAAATATCTTTTTTGATAGTAGAGTATTTTTGTTAAAATTTGATCCAACATCCAGAGTAGTATCTAACTACCTGTTCAATTTTAGATCCTTTTAATCTTTGTTTGAGAATTCCTCCATAACCTATTATGGAGGCATCAGTTTCCACTATTATAAAGGCTTGAGGATTTGGAATTCCTAAACAAAGGAGTTGAAAAACTATTGATTTTAATCTTTTAACAATTTCGACCATTTCTTGATTCCAAGCAGGAGGATCCTTTTTGAGTCTTCTAAAAAGTGGTTTTGTTATATGACTATAATTTGGAATAAAACTCGACACATAATTTAAACATCCTAAAAATCTTTGAAGTTATTTTTTGTCTTTGATTTCATCTGAAAATTTGTTTGCAAATTCTATAGCTCTACTGATAGGAGTTATTTTTCTTTGATAAATATCGTGTCCTAAAAATCTTACTTTTGTTTAAAATAGTTTCATTTTCTTTTGAGACACAGCTAAACCATTTCTTTTGATTATATTGAAAAATATTTTTAGATGCTTAAAATGTTGTTCTATTGAGTTTGAAAATATTAAAACATTATCAATATAAACTATTGAAAAATAAGTGTAAGGATTTAATATATCATTCATCATATTTTGAAATTCGGAGGGAACATTTTTAAGTCCAAAGAGCATTACATTCCACTCGTAATGTCCAAAGGGTGTTGTAAAAGCAGTCTTATATTTATCTTCTTCTTTAATTTGAACTTACCAAAATCCAAATTTCATATCAAATTTTGAAGATATTGTTGCACTATGTAGTCTTCCTAATAAATAATTTTTAGTAGGTATAGGATACTTAATCCATTAAAGAACTTTATTGAGAGGTTTATAATTAATTACTAATCTAAGAACTTCTCTTTCTATTTCATCTTGATTTTGATTATAAAAGGTTGAACAACCCCATGTAGATTTGCTTGTCCTTATAAGTTTTTTGTCTAATAAATCTTGAATTTCTTTTTTGCAATAATTTAACAATTCTTCTTTCATTTAGATAGGTCTTGCTTTTATTTGAATATTTTTCTCATTAAAATCCATTTCATAGGGTAATGAAATCATATGTTGTTTTCTATTCCAAAAAGCATTTGGAATTTCTACACAAACTTCTTTTTCAAAAAGAATCTTGAATTCTTCAATTTTGTTTTGAACTTGAGGATCTTTTAATTTTTTTCTCTATTCTTATGCAATAGACTTCATCTTGGAGATCATAAAAAAAAAATTCTTTTTGTTTAAGCATGTTTATAGTATATATTTCTCTCTCTTGAATAACATTAACATCTTTTGATATTGGAGGCTTTGAAAATCTGAATATCATATCTTTGAAATTTCATGGATGAATCCCTTCATGGGTTACTTTAAAAGGATAAATTTGAGTTAAAAAGGGAGTTCCTAAGATTATTGATTCGTTCATATTTTTTATTAAGACAAAAGTATTTTTGAAACAAATTCCTTTATTGCAAACATTTGCATTCTCTAGTTTATAATTTATTTTCATATCAACACTACTAGCATTTTTTAAGGATTCTTTTGTTTTTTGATAATATTGTTGGTATTATTCCTTCTTGAATATAATTTAAATTTGCTCTGGAGCCTATCAAGGCATTAAATGTTTGATGAAATTCATTATTGATTACTAGGTTTATTTTATATATCCATATATGAAATTGAATTCATTAAAGAGCATTTAAATATGTTTTTCCTGGTTCTTCTTCCTCTAGGTTTTGTTGATAAAGATCAATGTTTTGATTTTGATGTTCTTCCTTTTCTTTATTTTCTAAAGATAATTTTAACATTTGTAATTTTATTTTTCAATTTTCTTCTTTTAATTTTCTTATCTCCTTTTTGATATTACTAATTTCTATTTGTAAATCTTGAATAGTGATTTTATCACTAGGGGTTTTGATTCTATTAAAGATTTCTTGCAAGTTATTACTTCTTTTTTATCTTCTTGATTAATTATACCTTTGACTTTCAAAAGGTATTCTTTTTTTATTTCTTTATCTGAAATTTTGTCTATTACATCTATTAAAGGCTTTAAATCTTTTAACAGAACATTTAGCTTCGAGGTTTTGTTGATAAGAATTTCACCTTCTTTTTCTTTTTTGATTGCTTGAATTCTAGTTGCCTTGTCTTTGGATATAGAGAGACAACTAGATGGTTTTGAAATTACTTAAAGCTTATTTTGTTCATCTTTTTTTTTTCGACAACTTGACTTCCTTTTTTGGTAAAGATGATAGAACTTCTATGTCTTTACTTCAATTATTGAGACTAGGCCAATTATTGATCTCTTTAGCTTTTATTTTGGGTTGTGGACTAGGGTAACATGTGTCTTTTGCAAATTGAAATTTTGATTGACTCTTGTCTTCATCTTTTTGAAGTTTTGGTTGAAGCTTTTCTAAGTTTCTTTTGAAAGGACATTCTATTTTTTTTATTTTCGTAATATTTCTCTAACCAATTAAAAAAGTAAATATATTGATGTTTTTCTTCCATGGTTTTTAGGTAAAGGTCTCTTATTTGTTTTCTAATTTTAAAGGAAAATTTTGAAATATACCATTCACGTTTTTCTTTATTTTTTGGAGCAAAATGGTCTTTGTCAGGTCCCAAAGAGAGTAATTAAATTGCATAATATAAATGGATTTTGACCTTTTCTCGTTGGAGAATTTGTATACACTTTTGTTTTATTTTGATTTAATATTCAAATAACAAATATGATTATGATTAGCAAGATTAAAATGTAAAATAACAGAAAATAATAACTAAAAAGTAAGAATAAAAATTAGTAGACACAAATTTTTAAAGTGGTTCAATTTGAATTGAAACTATAATTCAAGTCTACTCCACTTAATCTTTTTTAAGCGAAAGACCTTTTAAATTGAAAAACAAAACTATTAGGATTTACCAGACTCTTGAAATGCTAGTTTCACAATAAATATACAAGAATTTAATAAACTTCTTGTTAACCTAGAAGAATTGGAACAGGCTCTTCTAAACCTAAACAAAAACATAAGATTAACAAGTTCTTGCTAACCTATATAAGATTTCTCAATCCCTAGAAATCTTAAAAACAAGGAAATAGAAATAGAAAAGAAGTATGAAATATAATACTAGTGCTTGAGATGAAAATCTCAAACTATCTAAGATAAACTCAATAGATCTTAATCTAAAACTTGATAGAATATCAGAAATTGATGAGGTAGTGAGAAAAAAATGTTTTAGCTCTTTATTAAATGATTTTGCACTGAATTGTAAAGAAAAATGATGAAAGATCATTTAAATAGGAAAAGAAGTTAGGTTGTTGTAACTGTTGTAATCGTCTGTAATAGAATAACTAACTTTCAAATCGACGGTTACAACTAATTAATCGGTATGGTAATCGGAGTGTAGTATGTTATTTACAATCTTCACATTGATTAGTGCATCAAAGTAAGCAATTTTCCTAACCTTCAATAAAAGAAATTTTGAAAGCCGTTCTTTATCAAATCGATGTAAACATCGATGTATATAGATTTTAAAGACATAAATTGATGTATGAAGTGAAAAACAGTTTTGTAAAATTTTGTTTTCTTTAAATAGTTTTTCTACCTCATTGTTTAGTTAAATATTTTTGGATTAAAAATTAATTGAATTTATTTATAAGAGATCCTATTGAAATATAAATAAATCTTAAAACTAATTTTTAATCTTTTGAATCATAATCACATACCCTTGAAACCTGAAAAATAAATTAAAAAGAGCAATAAAGTATAGTATTAAATAGTATGAAAAATTAATTAAAATTATTTTTGAACATCAAAAGTAAGAAATATGTATGGCTAGGATAACCTAGGCTAACAATCTCTCAATAAGACTAACAATCTCCCTCTTTTTTATGTTGATAAACAATTTTAAATTGATTTCAAAGTAAGAAAAAAATAAAAAAATTTAAGAGCAATTTTTCTCTAACATGTTAAAAAATTTTTTCAAAAAAAATTTTCTCCCCCTTTTTAATTGAAAATAATATTTCATAAAAAAAATTTAGTATGAAAATAACCAACTAAAATTTATGGGATTTTTGAAAAGTTTAAAATTTTTGAATTTTTTAAAAATTTCATATTTCTCTCCCTTTTGACACATCAAAAAGTAATAAAAAAATGTACAAAAATTATAAAAAAATTAGAAAACATTAATCAGAATACATATATCAACTGGAATTAATATAAGTTCTAAAGTAAAATTAAAACAGAAAATATAATAACTAATGTAAATTTCAGAATACATTTAAAAATATCAAAATAATAAGGATATTTAAATCATCTAGAAATATCATCACAAACTAAATATAGTATTCAATCAAAATTATCCATAATTGTATCAAAATATTCAAAAAGTATTAAAGTATATAGAATACATAACATATCAAAATATAATCTTATTAGCAAAATAACAACAATGATAAAGGGATAACAAGGTCTGGGGAATGAAATTGAAATACAGACAAAATTATTTAGGAGGCAATTCATTTAACTTCTGTATCTCAGCCTCTTCGTCTTGCTGTTGTAGTCTCAATCTGATTTCTTCAACTTGATCATTGAGTGAATTAAGTCTTTTATTCATCTCTTTGTCTATTTTGT
>JANHAO010018784.1:0-13456 GCA_026873985.1 Saraca asoca
AAAATTTTTTTTGTGGTCATCTAATTTTTTTTAAGGGCTAGTTAACATTAGAAATAGGAGCAAACAAATATTAACAAAATGAATAGACATAAAAATATTTGATACTTTTGGTGAGTTGAATAATTCAAACCGGAAGGGGTCTTTCGTTGGAGAATTTGAGGGTTTGATAATAAATCAAACCTACCTAATATTTGATTCACGTGAAATGGAATATATTTCCATTATCTAACCTTAATGAACTTTTTCGAATTTGAAACCCTCCCCTAGTTAAGATTTTAGAAAATACTACCCTTCGAAATAAAAAATACGATTCTCGCTCTCTTTATTTTGTTCTCATTGCAAAGTGATGACCACATGAACCCACCACCATCCATTGATCATCACTAACCATTATTCATTGTCCATCAATGTTGATCATAGTTCATAATTGCCTACAACTACTGATAAGTGACCACCACATTTATCATAAACCACTGTTCACCATCATCAATAATTGTTGACTTTATCTACCACCACCTTTTACATTAACTACTATCCACTATCACTATATATTATTGTTGACCACCACCTATTTATTAATTAAACAAGACAATAAAAAAAAATCAATTACCATTAACCTTATTATTTGATTCCATTTCCATATCTAGAGGTTTAACCAAATTTCCCCTAAATGGTTATCACAAACTTTTTAAATCATAAACTCCTTTTGATAAATACTCTCCATCCTTATTATTGGTAGAAGTTATTTATTGTAATAGTTAAAAAATTCAATATAATTATCTAACTTTAATGTTACAAGTAGACATACATGATTAATTTGTATCATAATTTTGTAAAAATACACTGTAAAAAATTCAATTACCAAAATATCTTGTTAACTACATTGAAATACATAAAATATAGTTAAAACTAGTACATTACCTATAATAATTGGGGGTGATTATATTAATAAATTAATTAAAAATATTACCTTGATTTAGAAATTATTAAAATAATCAAATTTATTTATTAAAAGAATTATCTTAATTTCAGAGTGTGTGGTTAATGGTCATTATAATAATTAAAAAATTATATTAAAATAACCACATTTAATGATAGTTGCACAACAGATAACATTTCATATTTTTGTTTGGAATTTATGTGTAATTTAAGGTTATGAGATTATGTTATGCCCCAATCCACAACATGTGACAAGTGTAAAAAGTCATCGTTAAGAAATCCTTTATAAGCCTAACAATGTAGAACCTTTCCTAATCTGACATGACTTTATCAAAACCAATATCAAATCAATGCATAAATCAAATATTTTCATTTAATTTCTACAAAAAATCTGATAGAATTTACTCTATTTTTCGGACTTCTGGGCACAAGGCCTATATAACAGAGAAGGGCTACACGCCCTATACACATATTGTACAACAAAATCATAATCACAACAGCTCAAACAACATAAATCTATATCCCACTGGGCATCAACTAGTCAAAATACATGCACATATCAGCTATACCAACTACCAAAGTTTTCACCATTAATATACCTTTAAGCTCCATATAAAGTAACCCACTTGATCAATGAGCAAATTCTAAACCAGGTGGTGAGGATGAATGGTGGGGGTGGCTTCAGGGTTTGAAAAACAAAAAAAAAAGATGAATTTCATAGAAACTCAATGTGCAGATAATCCCTTAGAAAAATCAAAACTCAGTTTGCAGTTCATGTTTAGAATCTAAATGGTAAAACATGTATTTATGAAGATGAGCTTACCAATTTAAAAGAAACAATCTCAAAATAAATTTTGAAACTTTAATTCATCATAAAAGTTAAGTCAGTAAATATAGTAATTAACAATCTAAGGGGTGTAACAGAGTATAATATTGTGAGAAATACTCATCATGATGCAAACACAGGAAAAAATCATTAAGATTTTCTAAAATATAATTGGAATATAAAGAATAATTCCTAAAGGTAACCATACCTAACAGATATCTTCATAATACACTAAACACACTAATCAAATATTTAGATATTCTCCCTATTATTTCTCCAACAGATATTCTAATCACAAGTGCCCTCGAGGGTTTTCCAAAGAATTTCCAATCGATTTAGGATTTCAAAATTTAATAATCCATCAAAAAGCATTATAATGCCAGATATATCAGAAATAAGAAACAGTTTCAATTAAAGCTCAAAAAATATTATCATTCTTTTTAGGTAGCATATAATTCAGGAATACCAAAAATTCACTATTATGGTAAAATGAAATCACTGATTCTATAAATAGTAATTATTGTAAAATGTAGAAATATGCTAAGATAATTCATTTTCATATTTATGCATCATATGGTAAGAATTTTAAATCAAACTAACATAATTATTCATCTTACTCATAAATGGTGATGTTCCAAATAATGAAATTGTTTTGTTTTACTAAATGGAACTCCCAAAGGAGTATGATTATCTACTCACCTTAGGAACTCTTTAGACAATCAAATTTTTCCAAAAGAAATGCTTGACACCGGAAGAATGTTTCACAAAGTGCTAGGTTACCAAACTTGAGAATTTGAGTCACTCTACCTATTTGGGTATGAACAATATTAAAATCAATTTTTAAACTTAAATTTTAAGGTCCTTTAATCAAGTATACTTATTCTACACTGATATTGGACTACAAGATCTAGAGTTATAATTGCAAGAGTCAAATGGCAAGACCACCTACTTGAATATTTAGATAGAGTTGAAAATTGGCATCAATGTGCTTGATTCTCCAGTGGATGCAGTACTAGAGTAATTAAATAAAAATTTCAACATATAATAGATTTTTAAGGGTTAGGGTTTCATGTAGGATTTCTTGAAAACTTGAGGAAAGCTTTATATATTATAATTCTAATGCTATAGTGTCATGTCCTAATCCATAGAACGTGATTGGTGTAAAAGATCACCGTTAGGAAACCTTCTACAAGCCTATCCATGCAAGATGGCATACCAAAGACACATAATTACATTAATGTATAACCAAATATATACATGTCAACTTCTACTGAAAATCCAACAAAGTTTCCTCTGTTTTTCGGGCTTTCAGGCACAAGACCTATACAATAAAAAAGGACTACATATCCTAGACAAAACTTGTATAGAAAAATCAAGTTCACAACAGCCCAGACAACATAAGACTATACCTATTAAGCTTTCTCCAGACAAAACACATATGTATTACCACTATACCAACTGCCAATGTTACACCATTTATATACCTTTAATCTTCACAAGACGTGATCTACTCGATTAGTGAGTAGATCTGGAACTAGTATGGTGTGGAGGGACTGTAGAAGTATCTTCTGGCTTTGAAAAAAATGGAGAAGAAAAGAGTGAATTTCATAAAACCTCAGCGAGCAGATAATCCAATAAGAAACCAAGATTTAGTTCACAATTTATATTCAAAAATCCAATAATAAAACATACATTTATAAAAAAACAATTTTATCAATTAAAAAATCACAATTTCAAAAATATTATACAAAATTTTATTTCATCCAAAAAGCCAAATTGTTAAATAAAATATTAAACAAAAGTAAAATAAGCAACAAAGTACATTATTATGAAACATATTCCTCATGATGTAAATACCGAAGAAATTCATTAAGACTTTCTAAAAGAAATTTACAAATATTCAAGTAATAAATATTCTAGGTTTTCTTTCTCTCAAATACCAATAGGATCCATGAAATAATTCCTAAAGGTAATCATACCTAATAGAAGTCTCCCTAATCCATCCAAACACACCAATTAGACATTAGATATTTAGATATTCTCTCTTTTATTTCTCCAACAGAAATTCTAATCATAAGTGCACTTGAGGTGTCATGCCCCCATCCTCGGCATGTGACCAGCGTAGAAGGTCACCGTTAGGAAACCTTTTATAAGCCTGATAATACATAATAACATGCTAAGACACATAATCACAGTAACACAATCAAATATAGACATATCTATTTCTATCGAAAATTCGGTAGAGTTTACTTTATTTTTTGAACATCCGGGCACGAGGCCTACATAACAACCAAAGGCTATATGCCCTATACACAACCTGCATAATAATTCAACGTCATAGCAGCCTAGACAACATAAGGCTAACCCTACTAGGCTTCATCTAAACAAAACACATATAAATAATCATTAAACCAATTGCCAAAATTACACCATTTATATATGTTTGGTCTCCGCAAGAAATTATCTACTCGATCAGTGAGCAGATTCAGAATCAGGATGGGGTGGAGGAACTATAGGGGTATCTTTTAGCTCTAAAAAAACATGAAAATGAAGGAGTGAGTTTCATAAAAACTCAGTGAGTAGATAATCCCATGAACACCAAAACCCCATGTATAAATCATGTTCAAAAGTATATAGCCATGAAAAATATGCTTACCCGTTCAATAGCTATAGTCTCAAAATAAATTTGAAAACTATCATTCAACAAGAAAATTGAGTAATTGAAAACATAATATTCAACAACATAATAATAAGTATCAAGATATGCTACCATGAAAATATGCTCATCATTATGTAACATGAAAAAAAGTTGATGAAGATTTCTAAAAGTCATCAATACTCAATTAATTAAAACACTCAACTGGAATCCCAAAGGAAAATCTCCAGAGGTAACCATAACATCACACATCATAAACATCACCTCCCCCAAAATCCGTTCGGACATGCCAGTCAAATATTCATATATCTGACTGCCCACCGTTATTACGTTATCACATCAATTAGTCATAAGTGCACTTGAGGTTACCAGTGAATTTCCAATGGATCCAGGACCTTATCAATAATCTAAGAATATCATGTAGCATAAAATCCTTATTCAGGTAAGCAACATTTATCAAAACATACATAAACCTGCTAAAGTATTTTCATATCCATTCACTACATAGAAAATGATATCATCATTCCAATAGTACAAATCAAGATGCAAATGCACGATTTATCATAGTAAATCATTTCATGTACACATACAACATATAAATATACTTTCAAAACCACTTTAATATATAGGAAAATCCTATTATTTAAAAGGATTTATAATATTTCATATAATAAAATTAATTCATATTTACAAATGGGATTATTAAGTGAGGAGGACCATCCACTCACCTTAGACACTCCTTAGAAGCTAGATCAGCTAACTTAGAGAATTGTGTTATTCAACCTAGTTAGATACAATTGATGTTAAAATTAGCATTTGAGCTTAGATGGAAGATTTTCAAGCTAAGCACACCATTTAACATTATTATTAAACTTCAACAACATCAAAACTTTCAAATCAATTAATCAAAATCACCTACTTGGGTTTTTTAGCTGAAGCTCCAAAAATTAGTTGTTGGTGTGCTTGATTCTTCCTTGGAAATATCACTGGAGTTGATGAATAACAATATTTCAGCATACTTCAACTTTGAGGGTTAGGGTTTCAGGTAGGGATTTCTTAAAAACTTCATGTAAACTTCCTATAAAATAAATCTTTGTTCTAGGATTACTCACCACTGTTAAACGTGTAGGTGGGCAGCTTGTCATCGATTGGATCATCACCAATGAGCTAGTAGAAGCTGCTAGCTAAACTGCCAAAGAAGGAGAGGAAAAGCTATTAGTTGTGCTAGAGCAAAGTGAGGTGCCAGAGAGAGGTAAGAAGAAGGAATAGCTTGGAAGCATGCAGAAGGTGTCAGATCGAAGAGAAACAACTTGTCGAGAAACATGTAGAGGAGGAAGATAGCTTCAGCTGAGATGGCACTAGAAGGAAGGGAGAAGAAGTACTGAGTTGAGTTGACACAAGAAGGGTTGTCAGAGGATGATGAACAGTGCTTGATTCTCACTGGAGCTCACTGGAGATGGTGGCTAAAGAAAGAGTAGCAATGGTTTTGGGTTTAGGACTGCAGGGCGTGAGGAAGCTTTAGGAAAACTAAGTGTGGTAGGGAGAAGCCGGACAGTGAAATTATACTTAAAAGGAAATGGGGAAATCTATGTTTTGACCCCATTGACTTAACAATAACTTCAACGAAGTCTTCCTGCAAAAGGAAAAATTTCATTTCAACCTCAACCACTTTTAAAATTTTTCACTTTCATCCATTTGAAACTATTTTCCTATTAATTTTTATTATTTTATTTATTAAGGCATTACAAACTCTTCCTCCCAACAAAAGAATTCGTCCTCAAATTCTTAAAAGCATAATCATGGTAGGTCAAGTGAAGTTTTAGAATATCTATTAAGAACAAGGGTCTAAGTTGTAAGAGAGGAAGGTTCATACCAATATTCACTCAAATAATTGAGGATATTTATCCATCATCACTGACTCAGGTTCCCAGTTCATTTCTTCTTTCCCATGATTTTCCCATAGGACTTTCATTGATGGATACTCCTTGGAATGAAGCTTCCTTATTTGGTGATCAACTATAGCCACCAGAGGTTCCTTATATGTAAGATGGCTATCCAACCCAATCGACACTTGAGGAAGCATGTGTGATGGATCTAGCACATATTTCTTCAACATCGACACATGAAAAATAGGATGAATACCTCCCAACTCTGTAGGTAGATCCAATCTATATGCCACTGCACCAATCCATCTTGCAATGGGAAATGGGCCTATATTTTAGGGGTTTAACTTTCCCTTTTTACCAAATCTCATTATTTCTTTCATAGGCGATATCTTCAAAAATGCCTGATCACCTACTTGGAATTTTAAGTCCTTTCTCCTCTTATCAACGTAGGACTTTTAGTGGCTTTGAGTTGTCAATAGCTTCTTTTAAATGGTTTTCACTTTTTCATTTGCATTTAGCACTAAGTCTAAGCCCAATAACTTAGCTTCCCCAGCTTCAAACCATCCAATTGGAGATCTACACTTTCTCCCATACAATGCTTCAAAAGGAGTCATCTGAATGGTAAAATGGTAGCTGTTGTTATAAGCAAATTCAATTAAGGGTAAGTATTTCTCCCAACTACCTTCAAATTCTAGCACACAAGCCCGAAGCATGTCTTCTAAGACTTGAATGGTCATTTTAGATTGACCATCCATTTAGGGATGAAAAGCTATGCTGAAATGAAGCTATGACCCTAAAGTTTCTTGGAAATATCTCTAACATTAGGTGGTGAACTGAGTACCTCGATGGGATATAATTGACAATGGAACCCCATGCAAAGACATAATCTGATCTAGGTATAACTGGGCATATTGAGAGGCTGAATAGGTAGTTTTCACTAGAAGAAAATAGGCACTCTTGGTCAAGTGATCCATAACTACCCAAATTAAATCATAGCCTTTTGAAGTCTTTGGTAGCCCAGTAACAAAATCCATAGTCATTCTCTCCCATTTCCACTCAGGAATCTTGATATTTTGATGCAAGCTTGTGGGCCTTTGATATTTAACTTTCACTTGTTGGCAAGTAAGACATTTGCAGACAAATTCTGCTATGTCTTGTTTCATTCTTCCCACCAATAACCTATCATGAGATCCTGATATATCTTATTGCTACCAAGATGCAGGGTATAGGAAGATGAATGAGTTGTGTGCATGGTTGTCACAAATTAGAAACTTTAGGTACCCATATGTGACCATGAAAAGTCAAAGCTCTTTTATCATTCCTTGACAAGCCAAATTTGAGCTCTTTCTCCATCTTATTCAACAATCTGCTCAAGTTTGCATCTTACCCTTGTGTAGTGATAATTTGATTAATCAATGGAAATTGCATTTGCATATGGGCCAAAAATATCTCCGGCTCTACTATTTGGAATTGAATACCACCGGTTTCTACCTCATGTAGCTCTCAAATCATTAACTTCTTGTGCATGTCTAAGTAAGCAAGACTCCCTGTTGATTTCCTACTCAAGGCATCGATTACCATATTGGCCTTGCCTGGATGATATAAGATTGAGCAATCATAATATTTTACTAATTCCATTCAGTGGCGTTGTCTTAAGTTCAAGTTTTTCTATTTAAAGATATACTTCAAGCTCTTGTGATCTATATAAATTTTACATTTCTTGCCATGCAGATAATAGTGCCAAATCTTCAAGGCAAACACTATTACAGCCATCTCTAGAGCATGGGTAGGATAGTTTTGTTCATGCTTCTTGAGTTGCCTTAATACATAGGCTATAACTCTACCTTGCTGCATCAAAACACGCCTAAGACCAATCCGGGAGGCATCACAATAAATGGTATAGTTATCGCCACTGGTGGGTAAGGCTAACACTAGTGTCATAGTGAAGCACTCCTTTAGTCACTGGAAGCTTGCTTCACATGCATCTAACCATTCAAATTTGGTATTTTTTTGAGTTAACTTGGTTAATGGAGCTGATATGTGGGAGAAATCTTTTACAATGTGATGATAATATTCGACCAAACCCAAGAAACTATAAATTTCTGCCACTGAGGTGGGTCTAAGCCACTTTTGAACTGCTTTAACTTTTCTGGAATCCATACTAACACCTTCCTTTGAAACCACATGTCCCAAAAAAGCTACACTCATTAACCAAAACTCATTTTGAAAATTTTCCATAGAGCTGATGCTCCCAAAGTGTTTGCAACACCAATCTCAAATGTTGTCTATGAGACTGGTTATCAGGGGAATACACCAAAATGTCATCAATGAATGCAATTATGAACTAGTCTAAGTAGGGCATGAAGATTCTATTTGTTAAATCCATGAAAGCTATGGGAGCATTGATCAAACCAAAGGACATCACTAGGAATTCATAATGACCATACCGAGTCCAAAAGGCAGTCTAGGAAATGTCCTCCTTCTAGATTCACAACTGATGGTAGCTAGATCGCAAGTCAATCTTGGAAAAGTATTGAGCACCTTGGAGTTGATAAAATAGGTCATCAATTCTGGGTAATGGGCACTTATTTTTCATGGTGTCTTTATTCAATTGCTTGTAGTCAATTTATAGCCTCAAGGTCCTATCCTTTTTCTTTACAAACAACATTGGGGCTCTCCAAGAAGAAGTACTGGGGTAGATAAAACCCTTGTCCAACAAATTTTGCAATTACACCTTCAACTCTTTCAATTCAACTGGTGGCATGTGACATGGGGGAATAGAAATGGGATCAGTCCTAGGAACAACATCAATACAAAATTCAATTTCTCGCTTCGTTGGCATTCTAGGTAATTCTTTCAAGAAGATATCTTCAAACTTCTGAACCACTGGCATGCTTTCAACTTTTAGTCTTGTTGCTTTAGTGTCTTGGATGAATGTTATATAGGCCTCACATCCCCTTTTTATCATTTTGCTAGCACACAGGGTAAAAATTAGGTTGACAGGGACATCATCCCTATCTCTTTGGAGTATAAGAACCTCCCTAGCTAGTATATGAAAGCTGACTAATTTGTTATGATAATTAACACATGTATAATGTGTTGATAACCAATTCATGCCCAAGATGACATCAAAATCGACCATATCCATTATAATTAAATCAACAAGCAAATTAGTTCCATAAACATTGATCTTACAAGAGGAGATCATTTCACCAGTTGTCAATGTCTAATATAAGGGAGTAGATACTAATAGCTGTGATATTGTCAGGGTCTAGCAAGGCACATAGCCAAGTAAATAGATACAAATAAATGAGTAGCACCTAAATCAAATAACACAAAAGCTAAGATAGAATCAATTGTCAGTGTACCTGTAACTATAGCATTTGAAGCTTGTGCATCCTGCCTCGCCAAGGTGAATACTCGTGTAATAGCTTTGCGACCACTACCATGGTCTCTACTAATAGAACTTCCACTTCCCTCTCTAGTGGAAAAATCAGTCACTGGAGGCCTTATGGATGGTGCAGCTCAAGACAGGGCACTGCTTGATGTCCCTGTGGTCCTGATGCCACTAAGTGAAGCAGAAGCATATGGACAATCTCTCACCAAGTGGCCTTTCTGGCCACATCCATAACAGGCTATAGTACCTTGCTTATAAGTCCTAGGGTAAACTCTCCCACAAAATTGACACAACCTTGATGCCCTAGATTTGGATGAAGCAGAAGGACGAGGGCTAGATCCCCTAGAAGAAGGATGGCTAGGGCCAATGGCACCTAAGGGTCTCTTAAAATGAGGTGTACTTGAAGCCATGGATATTTGTCTTCCTGCATCCCTACTAGAACTCTGAGTTCTAGGTTTCTTTTTAGAGCTCCCTCGAGTTTCTGTATCTTGTCTTCTTTCCTTTAGCCTTACTTCCAATTCTATCACCCTATTATACACCTACTCATATGTGGTGCCCTTAAAAAATGGTATAGTATTAAAGTATTTATCATCTAGGCCCCTAGCAAACCTCAAAGCTTTATCCCTTTCAGTAGGGATTAAATACCTTGCAAATTAGGAGAGGTAAAGGAATTGAGTAGCATATTCAAAAATCATTGATCTCTTTTACTTCAAATTATAAAATTCTTGCATTTTTTCATACCACTGCCTTTCAAGGAAAAATTGTTGTAGAAAGGCCATGTGAAACATTTCCCATGTGATAGTTCCTTCACCTGTGGATCTAATTTATTCCCATTCTTGATACCATCTTTTTGCAGATCCATTAAGCTAGAATTTCACCAGCTTTATTGCCACTTCTTCAAGACATTTAGTGATCCATAACAATTGCTTAACTTGATCTAAGAATTCTATTAGATCCATAGATGACCTAACTCTTGAATACTTGGGAGGTCCCATCTTCTGAAACTCACACATATAATCTTGAAAACTTTCAATGGATGATGATGTAGGAGGTGGAAGTGGTGAAGGCATATAAGTTTCTAGCCTCCTTTCTTGTCTTTGTGCTTCTTGATAAGTCATTTTGTTCATAAATTCCATCATAATGTTCTTTAAGTCCGCAGCCTATGCTAGGACATCTGAGAAAAAGGGACTAGTTGAAGTCCCTAATGTGGAAGGAGCTCTTGATTTGAATTGGGAGCTTTCTGCTTGTAATCCTTCTAGTGTAGTACTACCTCGGCCTTTAGTATGGCCTTGGCCTCTAGGTCTACCCCAACCTTAAGGTATTGACTGGGAAAATGGCCAGTGAGAAGCTTCTTTGGACGCTTCTTCAAATTGGCATCTGTGTGGTTATGAAACAAGAAGATTTGTTTTAGGCAAGATTTAACAAACACATGTAGGATTGAAAATTTAGCAAATGTAGAGATTTTCAATATACATTCTTGGTGTGGGTATTAGCATATCCTTATCTATGTGTTATGCTCTTAGGTGCACTAACATAAACTTGGCATGCCTATCCCAATTTGACAGTTGGAAGCCTCTATCATGCACCTAACTCTAGACCATACTCTGATACCAACTTTGTCATGCCCTAATCCTCAACACATGACTACATAGAAGGCCACCATTAGGAAACTTCATACAAGCCTGACAATGCATAATAACATGCTAAGACATGTAATCACAGTAACACAATCAAATATAGACATATTTATTTCTACCAAAAATCTGGTAGAGTTTCCTCTATTTTTTGAACATCTGAGCACAGGGCCTACACAACAACCAAGGGCTATATGCACTAAACACAACCTGTACAATAATTCAACATCACAGTAGCCCAGACAAAACAAAGCTACCCTTATTGGGCTTCCTCTAAACAAAACACATATAAACAATCACTAAACCAATTGCCAAAATTACACCAGTTATATACCTTTGATATCTGTAAGAAATGACTTACTCGATCAACGAGCAGATCTAGAATCAAGATGGGGTGGAGGAATTATAGCGGTATCTTCTGGCTCTAAAAGAAAAAACATGGAAATGAAGGAGTGAGTTTCATAGACACTAAGTGAGTAGATAATCCCATGAATACCAAAACCCCATTTATAAATCATGTTCGAAAGTATATAGCTGTGAAAAATATGCTTACCCATTCAACAACCATAGTTTCAAAATAAATCTAAAAATTATCATTCAACAAGAAAATCGAGTAATTGAAAACATAATATTCAACAACATAATAATAAGTATCAAGATATGCTACCATGACAATATGCTTATCATTACATAACATAAAAGAAAGTTGATGAACTTGTCTAAAAGTCATCAATGCTCAATTAATTAAAACACTCAACTGGAATCCCAAAGGAAAATCCCAAGAGGTAACTATAACATCACACATCATAAACATCACCTCCCCTAAAATCCATCCAGACACGCCGGTTGATATTCATATATCCAATCGCCCACCCTTATTATGCCATCACATCAATTAGTCACAAGTGCACTTGAGGTTACTAATGAATTTCTCGTGGATCCAGGACCTCATCAATAATCTAAGAATATCACATACAATAAAATCTTTATTCAGTTAAGCAACATTTATTAAAACATACATAGACCTACTAAAACATTTTCATATCCATTCATTACATAGAAAATGATATCATCAATTTCAATAGTACAAATCAAGATGCAAATGCACAATTTATCATGGTAAATCATTTCATGTACACATACAACATATAAATATATTTTCGAAACCACTTCAATACGTAGGAAAATCCTATTATTTAAAAAGATTGATAATATTTCATATAATAAAATTAATTCATATTTACAAATGGGATGATTAAGTGAGGAAGACCATCCACTCACCCTAGACACTCCTTAGAAGCTAGATTAGCTAACTTGGAGAATTGTGTTATTCAACCTAGTTGGATACAATCAATGTTAAAATTAACATTTGAGCTTGTTGTTGAACATTTAGATCAATTAATCAAAATCACCTACTTATGTTTTTTAGTTGAAGCTCCAAAAATTAGCTATTGGTGTGCTTGATTCTTCCTTAGAAATAATCACTAGAGTTGATGAATAACAATATTTTAGCATACTTCAACTTTGAGGGTTAGGGTTTAGGTAGGGATTTCTTTAAAACTTAATGTAAACTTCCTATAAAATAAATTTTTTATTTTAGGATTACTGATCACTATTAAAAGTGTAGGTGGGGAGCTCGTCACCGATCGGATCATCACAGGTAAGCCAGTAGAAGTTGCTAGTTGAACTACCAAAGAAGGAGAGGAAAAGCTATTAGCTGTGTTAGAGCAAAGTGAGGCATTGGAGAGAGGTAAGAAGGAGGAACAGCTTGGAAGCATGCAGGAGGTGCCACATCGAAGAGAAATAAGTCGTTGAGAAACACGTAGAGGAGGAAGACAACTTCGGTTGAGATGGCGCCAGAAGGAAGGGAGAAGGAGTGTTGAATTAAGCCAGCAAAAGAAGGGTTATTGGAGGATGATGGGCTAGATTCTCGCTGGAGCTTGCCAGAGATGTTGGCTAAAGAAAGAGCAACAATGGTTTTAGGTTCAGGACTGTAGGCCGTGAGGAAGCTTTGGGAAAACTAAGTATGCCAAGGAGAAGCTAGACTGGGAAATTATACTTAAAAGGAAATGGGGAAATCTATGTTTTGACCCCATTGACCTAGCAATAACTTCAATG
>JANHAO010018785.1:0-13458 GCA_026873985.1 Saraca asoca
TATTGTTACAATAAATTTTTTTAATATTATTTATTATATACATTTTTTATATTGCATACTATTTATTGTTTACAGTTATTTTTTTATTTTATGTGTTATTTTATTAAATTGATTAGTATATAAAATTAAAAAAAATATTAAAATTTTTTTGATTTTCAATGGTTCCAACGGATATTCACCAATTAACAATTTTTTTAAATTATGAAAAAAAAATTAAAATAAAACAAAATTCCAACGGATTATTCTGTTGGAATAAACTTTCCAACGAATTATATCGGTCGTGAATTCTGTTGGAATACTTACTCCAACGGAATTATTCCATTGTAATTTCCGTTGGAATTAGTATTCTGCGAGAATTCCCAATTGGTATTCCAACGGTATTTGTCCGTTGAATTTTCCGTTGGAGTAAAAAATCCGTTGGAATTGAAAATTCCAACAAGGGTTTTCCAACGGACATAATACGTGGGAATTTCCATTGGAATTTCAGTTTCCAACGGATTTTCCCTAAAATTCCAACGGATTCGTTCCGTTGGAATTTTGCAAAATTCTTGTAGTGAGTTCTATTATTATTTTTCTCCTGCTTAATAAAAATAAACAATAATTAAATCTATTTAGGGAATTAATAATTAATATCCACAATAAACTTACTAATTTCAAAAATTAAAAAAATTGAAATATATAAAATTTTTAAATTAAAAATATGTTCTAACTAAAAACATGCATAATTCCTAAAGTAATTTCAACAACACTATTAACGATGTCATCTAGTTACTTAATCCTATGGAATCCATTTCAAAATGTATATAATTCCTAAATATGATTCACTAATTATAATTGATCAATTCTAATTCAAATATACAAAAAATTATAATTAATAACTAAAAATGAACTCCTACAACATTAAAAATTATAAATAATTAATTAACAAATAATTAAAAATATGTTTTAATCTCAGTGTCCAAGCAAGATAAGTCACAAATAAATTGCTATAGAAACTAAAGTCCAAAACCATAGAAAGCAAAATAAGAAAAACCAATTAACCAATTGTAATAATTAAACAAAAACAATAAGTAAAAAATCAAACAAAGTTGTTATAACAATTTAATCATTTTAGATTTATGAAAAATACCTTTAAAGTGCAAGAATCTAGTTAGGAAAGTAAGTAAAGCCTCTGATGTGGCATACGAAGTAGAAGGAAAACTGAATGGGTGCCAAAATGCATGCTCAGAGTTTTAAATTTTTTTGAATTTTTTGATGGATTTTTTTGTCGGAATTCCATTATACATTTATTTTTATCGAAAATAGAAAGCAAAATTTTTAAAAATTTGTACTCATTTTTCAATGAAATTTCTAATAGATTTTTCATCAGAAATAAAAAAATGATGGATTTGCAACATGTTTTTTAAAATATTTTTGATGGATTTTCTAACAGATTTTATTCATTGGTGACTAACAGTCTTTTCATTTTCGATCGACTTTACGATCGATTTTTTTGTTGAGTTTTTTTCAAAGGATTTCTCCATTAGAATCTATAAGAAATCATGCTATTTCTTGTAGTGTCATGTGTTAATGCCAGGAAATTAGAGCACACACAAACATAGAAGCAGAGGGTGGGAAACATAGGAGACTTGTAAACATAGTAAAGTTATATCTATTATCACTGATAAACACAATTTATATAATTTGTATGCCTTTTATATTTAGTCTTTTGTCATGTTTATGTGCTAAATAGGATACTTATGATTGGTTTCTTGATTTGGTATTTTTGGAACTTAATTGGAATATTTCAATGATTTGATAGTATTTCATATTTTTGGATGTATCAGGAGTTTTGGACATTAGTTTTAGGTAATTGTTATGTCTTTAGAAAGCTAAGAGAATTCTTTACAAATATTATAAGAGTCCCAAGCTTTGTTTAGTTGTTTGAAGTGTCAAATTGAGCCTAAACTCTGAAATAGAGTGCTGACCAGTTACCCTTAAACTAGTCTTGGTATTTTGACTATATTTAGAGCTCCATACCTTAATTCAGTGCAAATCTAAACCTATTGGATAGCGAAGATCCATCTCCATAATTTTATGAAGGGTTTTAAGTGAAACTACATCGTTTTAATTAAGTTTCAAGGATGTGAATCAAGTGACAAATTTTATTATGGAGTGGACTATTTTGTAAGACTATTTTGATTTTTAGCCCATAAGTTAAGTTAGAAATTGTATTTTTGAGAAATTTAAAGCCATTAGATTACTAAGAGATAGAGCTTTAACTTATATAAAGAGACTCCTATCTAATTATGCCTTTTTACAGCCTAAGTAGGGAGAGGAGTGAGCTCATATAAAAACATAATTGAGACCTAAGTGATTTATTCTTTTACATTCTTTCCTTTTTTTTTTCTACTTTTGTAAGAATGAGAAGCTCTCATAGAGTAAGAACACCAGCCCCTTTTAGGTTTTCTCTTTTCTTTTATTTTTTTGTAATTTTTTTTATAATGTGTAGTTAAACCTTTTATTCAATATAAGGGAAAGTCTGCTTCAATTCTCTTGTTGATTATAAGACTTGTTTCTATTATTGATTTGTTCCTAATTTGATTTCCTTATTTCTCTAAGTTAATTGCATTAATTGTTTTAGATGATAAATTAATTAGGCCTATTAATTAATTATTCATTGTAATTAGGTGCTAGCTAAACTTCTATAATCAAAGTTGTTTATGGCTACTTGGCTTAAGTAGCACTAGGATTTTTAATTGTGCATTGATTTGGTCAATTAATCTAGAGAAACATAAGGCTATTAATGAATTTGCTACTAGGGTGAGTTTTTTAATCAATCTAGGTATTTTTTGCCTCTTGATGCCATTATTGAGTTGGTTGGGGTGTTGAACCTTAATCAATTCAGTAATAAGGGTTAATTTGGGGTGCTAGGAAAAATTAAAGGAAAATTAGCAAGAATTAATTTAGGTGTTGGGTCTAATTTGATTCTCGGCTACGTAGTCAAAAAGGGAATGAAACTTTTGTGTTTATGATCAGTTATTGAATTGAATGCAAGCATCCCTTGGACTTAAGCTTTTTCATTTAGAGTTCCCTTTCTACATTTAATTTTCTTTGTTCATGTTGCTACCTATTGTCTATTTTCGTATTCTATTTAGATAATCAACATCCTCTAGTCTCTTACTTTAATACACTGAATTAATCTCTAGTCCTTATGGTTCAACCTAGACTTGTCCTACTAAGAGTTTGGATAGTGCAACATCTTATCTTTGTTGATTTTTACAGTTGTCAACCACTTTCCACAAAAACACACATAGTCACACTCTTATTCAATTCAGGTCCATTGATTTGAGACAATGTCAGGCTTTAGACAATATAATTCTTTAATCTTTAAACTCTAATAAAGCATGAACTTGTCTTTGAATGAATAAAAAATATATGCTATAGAAGTGAAACATCATGATAATTTCTTTCTAATGATAGGTCATAATTTCAATTTAAGAAAACCATAGATTGAATCATAATGAATACACAATGCATTCATCTCAATCAAGATAAGGAAAACAAGAACAAAGGAAAAAGGCATTAGAACACCGACTGTAATTGTAAAAAATAAGCACATGAAATTATGAATGTCCATGAAAAATTGATAGCCAAGAGTCAATCTATTGATTTCCAACTAAATTGAATAAATATTCATTAAAAATAAATCATTTAATTACCTTATATGAAAAGATTTGGTGAAATGAAATTAGTAGGGACCAATTTGAAGAAGTGAAACAAAATCAACATCGGACCAATTTGAAGTAGAAATTTTTGTTCATAGGAAAGATGATGAAGAAATTTGAGAAAGTCAAAGGAAAAGATGAAGAAATGGAGGACAATGAAATTAAGGATTTTGGTTTATAAGAATAATGAAGAATTAAGAAAGGATTTGCACCTAAGGGAAAAATTAGTTATGGCTCAAGCCAAACAATAACTGCCTCTAAAAGCAATGAAGAAACGATTTTAAGCATTAAAAGAGCATACTAAAAATTGGAGAAGCACATCTTTAGAGATGTTTGTGATTGAACCACTGTTAAAGACTAGTTTTGTAGTAGTAATATGCTATATGAATCTAGCACTTTATTCGTGTTATAATGGTATGTTCTTCACATTTTCATGGCATTCATCATGTTCATACAAGATATTGAAAGCGATAACTCTAAATCATTCAATTAATACAAGGAAGAAAGAATTAGAAAGTATAACTAGCATCACTTTACTAATGATGATTGTTCCTACAACCTAATTTAAACAATTTTAATGAAGGGCAAGGTTGTTCTTAACATTGTTGGAAAAGTAGCTGCAAGAAGAACATGAGAAGGACTAATCGATTCTTGCCTGATCTCAGGGGGCTTGATGTTACAAGTCGACCTTGTGAATGATTTGAGGGGCAAATGTGCTTGGTTTGACATGAAAGTTTGTGGAAAAATCAGCATTGTATAGAGGCCTTGTGGCTCAAATTTAGGAGTGATATGACTTGCATACTATTTTCCCCATTTTGGGGTATTTTGGTAGTTTCATCATGATTCACTTATCCAGTACAAGTAGGAAAGTACATAGCCACATTCCTTGCATTTCTAGCTTTGTGTCTATATAAGATGACACCAAATCCTTATGTAAACTCATCAAAAGTATGCATTGTGAAAATTTAAATTTTTTTCCCAAACTTAGACCATGTTGTTTGCATATTAATTCAAATACAAGGTAAATTTAAAAAAGATGTCTGAATTATACTTTCACAAGATTTTTTGGAACCTTTGGTCTCCAAAGTTAAGTTTGATCTCTAAGAAATTCCACAAATAAGCTCCACGATCAAATTCTTTGGATTATGTTTAGATAACTCTTTTGGATTTGATCTCCAACACCAATGGCAATTTACATGAACCAAGTTGATTCAAAGCTTCTACGAAGTTCACCTAACTTGTAAAATGGGAAATTTGACCACTCAGCTAAAGAGGTGCAAACTCTCTAAGGAATCAATATTGACTAAAGTAGGGTTGAGTGTTTGAATGTAAAAAGGATATGAGTGAGATTAGAGGAGAAAGAGTTAGCATATAACACATGTGCTAGGGTTGAAAATCTTGTATTATTTGGTTTGGCCTCTCTCCTCTTTAAATAGAGGAGTTTAGAGCATAGGCAGGAGCGGGGAGGCTTAATGAGAGATGCACAAGCTAGGGCTACCTCTTACTTATGCCATCCATCAAGATTGAAGTTGTGCAATCCCTTAGGCCCAAGGAGCCCACACTCTTTAACCTAATGCTCCTTTTTTTTTGTGTCCAACAAGCCCAAATACTTTCCTATGAGTCCATACTCATAAATTCTCTTTTTGTACTCGTCCTTTAATTATTTTAATTAACTTAAAATAATTTCTAAGTGAGGAACCATTCCTCTATTCTAGATCTCCTCCAATATTGATATAAATGTTCTTTAACATTTGCATATCAACTATGGAAATTTATGACTATTTAATAATTATAATTTCCATTAGAATTATTAAATCTTTGATTAATTAACAATTTTAATCACATTAGAATACTTAATTAACCGTTTCAAATTTCTAAGATGTTCACCCAATTCAACTCTTGAATTTATTAACATTTTGCATTCTAACTTTCCATTAACTTTAGATCAAAGTGATTCTATTGTGTGTGACCCGTTAGGCTTCCATGCATGTTAGCAATGAATTTGTTTACAAGCTTCTGTAAGCTCAATTGAATTAAAACTCCTTTTAACTCAAACGCAATTTCTTTAAATTGTTCAAACAAATTCATAGATCATGGTTGGCTTCTAGCAAAGCATCATGACTTCTCAAATGCTAAGAATAAATTATTTGGAAATCAAACCTTTCATGTAAGTTGTTAGTGTGTAATTCAATCCCTTCATCTCCTTATATTCTAATTGGACAAAAGGTATAGTTCAAGTATCAACCCTATAAATGTCCAATCTAGGGTGTGTGTTTGACAATGTGCTATCTCACAATGGTTTATACATAAAACTACTTTTATGTATCATTAATTGATTATCTATAAAACTCCTTTTATGCATCAATCAATATATAGACCTATGATTTTGATCATAGTACAATTGTCAAAATATCTTTAGAATATCTTTCCTTTGTTACCAAGGATGATGAATTCTTGCTTGATCAAACACTACATTCATGTACTTCATGGTATACCTAAAATTATTTGTATTTACTCTTTCAAGAGTGCAAGCCTAGAATAAAATCAAAGTATATGACTCTATGCATAGGATACTGTGTTGATCTTAAGTTTAAAGATCACTTGGACCACCTTTCATATGAGAAGTTTATTGACACATGGTAACAATCCATATGGTTTCTCAAGTGGGTCAATCTAGTCATATGTTCTCTAACATATACCTATATGTTTGTCTAGATATCTCCATATCAAAAAGTGTATGAGATCATTGCATTTTTCCAAAGAATGTGACATGATATATGTTAGTTTACTTATGAATAATTGATATCCTATTTTCTCAAGTATTCCACAACTAAGGATATTTAGAAGTTATAACTATATGCATAAATTATTTTGTAATCACAATCTCTATTGTAATTTATTTGTACACAATTATAACTTTAAGGACTTTTTCCAAGATAGTATACATATATCAAGCATATATATTTAAGACTAAATTGATAAAGAGGCCAAAACATAATGTTTCATTAAATATACCAAATTTTTTTATATCTATGCTATTACAACAGTTGTCTTTAGGACATCCTATACTAATAGTAGCTTGTCAATGGCTCATCGAGGGCATATTGCGCCTTGTTAGGTGCTTGTTTAAGGCTCCTTAGATTATCCCTCAAAGCCTCTCCGACACACTCTAAACTATATAATAAGGCATATATCTATAAAAAGAAGTTTTCCCTCTTTTTATTTGATTATCCCTTGCCCATTGTGCACTAGAGCCTACTTATGTAGCATGTTCTTGAGGCTTAGTTGTTTGATTGCTTCAGTTTACTTATTTATGTTGCTTTCAAACATATTGTGCATAGAATTTTGATTATATTGGGAACAAAATATGCAATTCCTTATCTATCTATCTAAGTGTGGCTTGAGTTTGTTAGAAGACTGGCATGTTGGCCAGGAGTGACAAACATGTGCCACAAGATTTCAACTAGAGAGCTAAAAGCCTATGACATCTGGTATCAGAGCCTCATTGCTAAAAGGTAGATTGGGTGGCCATAAGTACTTGACTTCACACCAAATGTTAGTCTTACTAAGCACCCAAGTTCTTGCCAAACACTCAGAGGAGCATGCAGGGAAGATAGGTTAGCAAGAGGGCATGGTAGGCAGGATGGATTGACTAATGAGTCAGGTGGTGGGAAAAAGCTCTGATCATGTCAAGGTGGACAATTGGATTAGATTTGACTTATCCAAGCTTATAAGGGTTGTGATAGGAGTGAATATTCCTTAAACTCATGAAGTGATGATGTTTGGACTTGGTCATGAGAGTATCAAGAGGTCGGAGCAGATTTTGGGCAAAAGTGTGAGAATGTTGCAATGAAGGAACTTTATTGGTGCATCGGGTGCAAGTATGTGTAAAAATTGGTGGGCTTGTTAGACTGCAGGAACGCTGGTTATATGCTTATTCATAGTAGTATTTAAGGGAATGCAAGCTTTTTAGATGGATGTCAGAATTGATAACCTATCTAATAGGAGAAGCCTTGGTCTAGAGGGATTAGTCATGTTCAAAGGGATAAGTCAACAATCAGTGGAACCACAAGGCAAAGCCTTAGTCGTGTAAAAGTGCATGATCTCACCACAACCAAAGGCTTCAAACATTTGGAGGGATGCATTTAGCGAGCGAATCCAGTGGGAAGAGTCCAAGATTATGTCAGAAGCCATGATCATTTGAGTCAAGGTAGTCCAAAGGGATCATTTCAAGATGCAAGGGAACTAGCACATCATTGTCGTGAAATGGACTTTGTGGCAATGATCTTGGAGATCACATTTGCTAGTGTCCAATCATGTAGTAGCACATGCAAGCTATAGAGGTAGTGCACATTTAAGTTGCAAAGGCAGCTAGATTCAAGTTTCAGAGGAAGCTCACTAAAGTTTGTAAAGGTGGAAATTTTTTTGATAGAGCTAACTCAAGAAGGCAAGCAAGAGGAAGTCAAAGGAGAATTTGATGAATAGTAGATTAAAGACTATCCTAATACTATATCAAGTTGAGGGTGTCATCCTTTCAAAAGTCCTTAAATAATGTTGTCTTAAAGAGACAAGCTGGGAATAGTCGAAGGAGAAGCTTAGAGGAATAGGATGAAGACCCTCATGAAGAGTTTGAAGGAGTAGCTCGAGAGGAGCAGACTTAAGACCTTTATGGGAGATATGTTAGATTAAAATGTCAATAAGGACATTGGTATTCTTTAAGTAGGAGAAAATGTCACAAGTCTGCCTTGTGAACAATTTGAGGGCCAAACGTATTATATTTGATATGAAACTTTATGAAAAAAAATCAAATGTCGTGTGGAGGCCTTGTGGCACAAATTTGGGAGCAATCTAACTTATGTACTATTTTTCAATATTCACCATTTTAGGGTTATTTTGATAATTTTGACATGATTGCTCATTTAGTGTCAATAGGAAAGCACATGGTTGTGTTCCTTACATTTTTAGCTTCTCGTCCATATAAGATGACACAAAATCTCTATCTGGAGATATGAGAAAAGGCCTTATATTAACTCACAAAAAGTATGTCTATTTATGTTATATAACCTTTAGCTCAAAATGCTTTTTAGGGGGGAATGCTAGCAGTTTGTTAGGGGCTCATCAAAGGCATATTGGAGCCTTGTTGGGTACTTGTTTGCGACTCATTGGTACTTGATCTAGTGGTCTTAGGAGTGTGTTAGCTTGAAGCCTCCCTTGCACACTTTAAACTATGTAATAAGGCATATATCACTAAAAAAGAATTTCCTTCTTCCTATTCAATTATCCTTTCCCTGTTATGTGCTAGAGGCTATTTATGTAGGGTGTTCTTGAGGCTCGATTATTCGGTTGCTTCAGTAAACTTACTTATGTTGCCTTTGGACATGTTGTACATAGGATTTTAGTTGTATTGGTAAAAAAATTCACAATGTCTCATCTATCTATCCAAGTATGGCTTGAATTTGTTAGAAGACTGGCGTATTGGCTAAGAATGACAATCATGTGCCGCATAATTTAGGATAGATAGCTACAGGCTTGTGATACTTGGGCAAGATAATACCAAAGGTGAGACAAAATTATTATCATCACTACTCTTAGAAGATCTTACAAATATACTATTTTTTACCACTCTAAAAGAAGAGCTTGTAAAAGACTTAAACCATTCTATATGAGATAGATTTGATATGTTTTTGGTGTGTTCAAATGAGCAAGTGAGTGCTAAATTTATAGGCTTAAAGGCCCTAGTTGAAAAAGGTAGGCTTATAAATGTGCTAAGCTATTGGTGACTCTTGATTGATTCAATCATGTTCTTTAGATGTGTTTAGAAGTTTCTAAAAATGTTTGAGCATAGTATGAAGGAAAAGGCATGGCTAGGGTTCAATCCCTATAATGTGCACCACTAGCATGCATAGGTGCCACTTTAGGTGCTTAGCAAAATGTTACAAGCTACTCCAGTTAGCTTTTACACCTTGGCTCGCTGCAAGGTTCAATCTTAGCCCTTCCAAACCATTTCAACCTATTTCATTTGTGTTTCCCCTAGTTGTTATAGATTTTTGACTTGTAACTTGCAAAAATAAAGTGGAGTAGGTTTTCATTTGTGGCTCTCATTTCGTTACTAATTATTTTGGCCCATTTTAAGCTATTTTCACTGGTTGTTTTTTTATTTTTATTTAGGGGCTACAAAAGCCTATTTCCACATTTTTGCTATTTTTTTGTTCATTCAAATTGCGTGTTGTTTGTCTTAGTGCATGAATGCAAAGATGTGCATGGACGCAAAGATGGGGTGTCAACACCTGTCACTTCCTTGTTAGGCTTTATTCATACATGGAAAACTATTATGACCCAAATTTGACACATGTGATTGGTGCGGAAAAGTAGTTAGGGTAGCTCCATAAGGCTTTTTCCCTCAAACTCATCAATATAATCATAACTTAATCTTATTTTATTAATGACATATAAGCTTTCACAATGATTTTCTAACTTAGTCCATTGCCCATGGGGTTTCTACCATAGTTACCTACTTATAACTATGCCTCTTGTTGCCATTGACTTCTGGGTAGGACTTGTCTGCATAAAATCATTTGAAAAACAATGTATCTAAAGGAGTGAGTCTTGTGACTTGATAAGTGAATTAGCTACCCAATCATAAGGTAATACAGAAAATAGCTTACATACATGCACATATAGCAATAATTAAGTAATTGCATCTCAATTCAAAGTAAATGAATATTTTATTACCCTTAAAATTCTACATGACTAATTAGATTTTACAAATATCAAACACATGTCTCATGATAAACAAATAGCAATTATTATATATGTAAAAGCCTTCTTGTCACTTCCATCCATTCTTATCCATATTGTCTCTATCCTTTTATCTTTGTTCTAGTCATATCCATCTTACCTTAATGATTATGCTTGGATACAACATATTTCTTGATTTTTCATCACCATTCTCTCCATTCAATCTCAAGTAAAGCAAAAGGCATAACCTCATGAATGTGCTAGGAGCATTTGCTAAACTAAGAGGCATAACCTCATCTTAATTTGATAATAACCATGTTTCAAATTAATTTTAGAGAAAACACAAAAGCCATACTGTCGGTTCCTACAATCAGAGTTAAAATTCAACACTTGGATCTTTCCCTTATTCCTTTAGGGGAATGTGTATACTCTTTTCGAAATTGAAGATTAATTCTCTTTTTGAGATTATTGCAAGAGTGTGATCAATATGTGTAGCAGAAATTAATTATAATTTAAGTGCAGAATTGTTAATGTTGTATGACAGAATCAATGCACTAAAATAGTATTGATGAAATGCAAAATACAGAAATAATGCATTAGCAGTAAAATTGTGAAAGGTAGTAAAGAAAAGATTAAGAGAGGCATAATTTTTAAAGTGGTTCAACATCACATAGAATGGTAGATGAAGTCTACTTCACTAGATTATTCCTCAACCGGAAGATAATTTTTATTAGAAAACTATTAGGATTATTAGGCTCCTAAACTGCCAGTACAACATACATGAGAATTACAGGGATCTTGATAACCTAGAAGAATATCTACAGGTTCTTCCACACTTAATCTAACACACAAGAAATTAACAGGCTCTTGCTAACCTATACAAGAATTCTAAATCCCTAGAAATCTCAAATTAAAAATTAAATAAAGATAAAAGATACAATGCTAGATTTGTTTGAGAAGAATCTCATAATCTAGCTAATTGTGAATCTAGTAACAATTTTGATTCAAAGCTCTATGATTTGAGGAAAGAGATGAAGAAAATGAAAATCATGTTTAGCACAGTTTCTTAGAGAATTTTGCACTTGAGGAAGAGATAAGAATATGAAATCTGATTAAAAACTAAAGGTAGTTAGGACTTTTATAACTGTTGCAACCAATTGTAATAGAATAACTGACTTTTAGTTGGTGAATCGATTCATGAATCGATTCAGGATGGTTACGACTGATGAATCTTGTCTTGAATTGATTTAGGACAAAATCCTAACTTTCGATAAGATATTTTTCAACTCTTTTGTTTCTAAATCGATTCAGAATCAATTCAGAATCAATTTAGTCACTTTATTTGAAAAATATTAGATTTTGGCTCTTTTTAAGTGCTTAATTTGTGCTTCTCTTCATCGTTAAAAAATTTGTTTGAATAAAGTTGCATTAGAATTCACTTACAAAATATCTAAAAATAAAATAAAGTCTAAACCTAAATTTGATCTTTTGAATTTTGAACTTTGATCCTGCAAAATAGATAAAAACAAAAATTCAAAAGAACTATTAGATGCTAATATTGAGATATAGTTTGTCAACATCAAAACAAAATGTATAGCCACTAGGCTAACAATCTTCCCCTTTTTTATGGTGACAAACAATTTTATATAAGGATCAAAGTATGTGAAAGAAAATCAACAATTTTTCAAAATTAGTTTTTATGAAATAAAATTTTGATCTAAAGTTTTAATTCTATTTTTGATCTCCTTTTGATTTATCTCCATTTTTATTTTCCTTCTCCCCCTTTTGATTTGAAAATAATATCTATTTTAAAATTGAAATCTCTTTTGAGATGCTATCTAAAATTTATGGAATTTTGTAAAAATTTCATATTTCTCCCCCTTTTAGAACATCAAAAAGAAAAATAGCATAAAAAAATATGTACCAAAAATGATAAAATAAAGTAAAGTAAATAAAAAATTACATAAGCCCAAAGAACTGAAATATCAAATATAATATCCAAAAAGTAGCAAACTAGAATCAAAGTACCAAACATCATAGTAGAATCACAACACATTAGCATCATCATCGAAAGTTTGAATACATCATCAAATAAAAAGAGAAACATGGAATAATAGGACTATGGGATAAAGTTTGGAAATCAAGATTTTGAAGGTTTTTTGAGGGAAAGGTGTGATGGGGTTCGAGAGAGTGTTGAGTGTTTCCTAAATTTTTCTTAATTGTTTATTTAGCCAATTTAATTTCTTAAATCACTTAGAGACACAAATTCTCTTATATACCTACAAAAACAAACTTAGCAACATTTATGATGCTTAAGTTAGTAAATGCAATGTACAAAACAAATATAAAAGTAAGAAATCATGGAAAAAAAACTTACTAAAGTTTTGAAAAATTACTACACAAAAATTTTTTGCTTGTGGAGAGTGCAACTTCTGTCCTAAATCTTGAGTTACTTTCTTTTATCCCACATAGATTTGCAAAACTAAAAACACCTTTTCTTAGCTGGTACCCAGTAAATGTTAGGTCCAAATTCATTAGTGTTAGTAGCAGGATTTTTGTTAAACCTTATAGCAGTAGCATTTGATTTAGACAATACAGCTTAGGTAACCAGACAAGCTTTTCATTGGGTTTCAACACATATATTCCATTTTTATATGGACAACATCTGATATGGTGGCCCTTGTGATTATAATAATAGTAGGTAATCTGTTATACACCAGAAATGCCCTTGTATGGACAAATCCTCGAGTCCCCAAGGACCCAAATGCCAGTCCTCGCGTCTCAGCAAATAGCCTTCAAGAGCTCAAGTAAACAGCAACGAGCGCATCAGGTGCCAAACCCTGTCCCGAATGCCTCACCCGGCCATGGTATGAAAGACCACGCCTCAGCGACAGTACGACTTTGCGATAATAGGCTCGGGCGTCAGAGCAGCGACCGCTCCCTTCACGCTCGCCCCCTCGTTGCAACAAGCCTAAAATGGCTTCCTCGAGAAGCTCTCGCTTGAGACAGCAAA
>JANHAO010018786.1:0-13469 GCA_026873985.1 Saraca asoca
AGATAGTAGAAATTAAAGATTGATAGCAAGAGCAATTAAAAATGCAAGTAAAGAAAGAAAATTGAAGATAGAGATTTTTAAAATGGTTTAACTTGAATTGAAACTACAATTCAAGTCTACTCCACTTGATCTTTCTCAATTAAAAGACCTTTGAATTAGAAATAAAAACTATTAGGATTGACAAGCTCCTAAAATGCCAGTCTTTATAACAAACACATAAGAATTTAATAGGTATCTTTCTAACCTAGAAAAAATACAACAGAATTTCTAAACCTATACAGATTTCTAACACCTAGAAATCTTGAATAAAAAAATTAGAATAGAAAAGGAATTGAAAATACAATACCAATGTTTGAGATGAAAATCTCAAATAAACTATGATAAAACTCAGAAAGTCTTTGATCTAATAAGCTTGAAGAAATCTCAAAGAATTGATGAAGTAGAGAGAAAATCGTATTTAGGTCTTTCTCAAGTATTTTTGTATTGAATTGTGAAGAAAACTCGTGTGAAAACGTTTATATAGGAAAGGAAGTTAGGCTTGAATAACTACTGTAACCTTTTGTAACAAAAAAATTAATTTTCAGTTGCTGCATCAAAGCAGCATTGATTACAGTTTGTTATTTAATAATGCATTAAAGTGTAATCGACGTACAGTCTGTTATACACAGTCTTTGCATCGATTACAGCATCGAAGTAGCCATATTTCCTAACCTTCGATAATTTAAAACACAAGTTTATAATTTTAAAAACTTTCCCCTTAACAAGAGCAATTAACAAATATTGAAAGATCAAGTAAATAGTATATAAAGATAAGCAATTAAAGTGCAAGAAAATTAAAAGAGTAGAAAGAGAGAATGATAGCACTGATATATAGAGGTTCAATGGTTCAAAAGGAAAACCATCCCTTTAGACCTACACCTCTCTCTCTAGTTCAAATCCAATCTTGAGGGTTATTTATTAGCACTTTTTCTTTGTATCCCTTACAGTCTTTCCCACTTGACTTTTCAAGGTATAAGCAATCTTACCTTTCAACTTAAAAATTTTCTAGCCTCACACCAAAGCACGATTCCTAGCTACAAGATTTCTACAAGTGTATCACTTACACTCAACCCCTAGCTAGTGAACCTTTACAAACTCAAGAATCAAAAGGATTTGTCTAGAAGAGACAACAATGATTTTCAAACTCTCACTAGAGTAAATTTACAAGTGAAGCATAAAGAAAACTTAGAGAATATTGGAGAACTTAGAGAGAGAAGTCTTTTAGAGAGGGAAGAAGATTTGCTTGGATGATATAGATTGAAGTTAAGAATATCTTCCTTTTTATAGATGAACTTGGCACTAAAGAGCACTTTCATCAACTTGGGTTTCAAGTTAAGTAGTTTATTCTTTTAGTGTGATGCCACTTTCAATTAGAGGCTTTGAAATTGCAATAGCTTACTTTTTTAGACTATTGTCACTTTCTATCAGTGACTTTGGAATTGTAGCATATTGCTTTTTTTGATTGAAAAGTGACCTCTAATGAGTTGTCATTATCAAAGGTATAGGGGTCAGCTTATTTGCTTGCCTTTTTAGGGATTGTCTAACTACGTTGTCCTTTTTCAAGTCAGCATGAGGTGACAATGGTACAATGACTAGTTCATTTGCTTACTCTTTCAAATTCTATCTAGCTATGACAGTTCTTTGCTAGTTCACTCTAAGATGGCATAGATCAAGGAGCAAGCTGTAGAGTTAATTTTTTGCAGAACTACAAAGATGCAATATGTCAAGCTATAAAGAGCATCCCGTGTAGAAATAACATTTTCCAAACTTTTCAAATAAACATAACTTTTAGCATCAATCTAGAAGGTTAGTACAACATATATACAATGCAATTTATGCCAAATCAGTGAAATAGCTGAAAAAAAAATAATTTGGACAATATTGCAAACTTTTAACATATTCAAAAAGCAAACAGTCTTTAGATTGATACATATTGTCAGATATTGTAAAAAACCAAAACTACAGTATGTTAGGGAGCAAAGAGCAACCTATAAATTATTGACCTTTTTCAAACTAATCAACACAGTAGATCAATATATATTAATCAGAAAAATTTAATCAACTTATATATAAAGCAATTCATTCCAAGATAATATAATTTCCCAATAATAATAGTTGGAATCAAGTTATGTGTGTGTATATAGTGAGCAAAGAGTGGTTTTTGCTAAACTAGTATAAAGGCATATTTTCTAGTGCGATTCATTAAGCACTCAACTTGAAACAAATCATCATGATATAATAGACTATATCAAAGGCAAACAACCATATTTTCCAATTCAATACTAACTATGACAAGTATTTAAGCAGATATAAGGCTCAAATACTAGCATCGAACTTGGACTTTGGCTATCATTAAAGAACAATTAGTTTAGATATATTCGCTTCAATTCGGCAGACTTTAAACCAATAAGTTTTCTAGCATTTAACAAATATCAAACTAAAGTTTTACAATAAAAAAATTTATATTATCATCATCAAAACTAATTAACTTAGCTAATTTGGCATATGGAGTCCCATAGAACAATCAACTTTCTAATGTTGGTTGTTTAATTTCTGGTGAAGATATTTTTTATAATTTAATAAATTTTTAAAATATATATATAAATTAATTAAAATATAATATTATAATATTTTTAGAGATTTTTTAAATTTAATTAAATATGATAATATGATATTTTTAAAAATCATATTCTTAAGAATATTAAGATTCTTATAATTGTATGATTCCACCAACCAAATGTGCTCTTATATTTATATATACCTTAAATCAATTATCTCGTTTCAAAAGGAGGTAAAACAAAGATTAAGTAGCAAGGCATGGCTACTAAACATCATCAGGTATGCACATGTTTGAAAATTTCAATTTTGACTCACTTCATTCCCATCAACAACCTGATAGAACATGGAGAATTGCAAGCTGTTTGTAGAAAATGAAATAAAGTAAGATGATACGTAATCCTGTAATTTTTGGGATAATTTTTTAAATTTTATGTGAAAATGATAAAGCTTTAAAAACAGTTAATGCAATTTTTAACGATGAAATTGTATTTTTTTTTTTTTTTTGTAAATATGTTACAAGCAAAATCCCTCTATACATTTATATCAAAAATTACTTTCTAATTTTATGTTATAACTCAAATTTTCCAAATGCCAATCAAAACATTACCCAATATAAGATATAAAAATGAAAATATCATTGCCCAAAAACGTCTGTTGAGAAGGACTTTTAAGACATGGAACGGGCCTAAAACCTGTGCCCGGATATACAAAAATTTATAACCATATGGATAGTCCTTTTTTTTGTTTTTGGCTATACTTTAGCTTCATTTATGCAATTAAAAAAGTCCGTCATATTCCTATGTGCCAGGCCGAAAATCCGTTTAAACAGGCCTTGACAAGTATAAACCCATATTATTACTCATTGGAACTATCTAGTGCATCGCGCCAAGTACGCTGCCGCTCAGTCGCCAACCCCTTCACCGTGTCCTTTTTATACCTTGGACGCTCAAGAGGCCAACATATAAATTGTGATCATTCAAGTCTTGAAATTGGCAAAGAATATAGGCAGCAACCAATCATCTAGAGTGGCGAATACCACGTTTCCCTGCCCCACGCTGCCTCCTTGCCTTCTTTTGCAGTAAGGAAGCAAGGGTATCCTCAGTAGCCTCATTTTGTCCTTCCAAATTGATGTTTGTGGGTTCTGTTTCTGTTAAACCTTCACCTAGCTCTGGCCTTGCCTTGCAATTATCGTCAGCTGCAATAGTTGGCGGGGTTTTCTGACTACATCCTGCATCTGGTTTCCGGCCTCGCTTATTGCATGACAGCTTTTGTCTTCTGTTATCACAATCATCAACTTCTTCAGAAAGCAGCGCGGGACCCTTTTCCAAATTAGAGGAAGAGCCAGTGTGAGCTCCTTTAGCAGCTTGACCCTGTTTCTTTGATTTCTTTCTTAGGAGGCAAGCAATAGTCGGATCATCATCGTGATCAGTTGATGTATTTATATCCTCTGGTTTCTGGACTTGCCCATGCTCCATGACTCGATCTATTTCACAAGGTTCACTGGGAGTAACCCTGGTTTGCATTGTTCCATCATCACAAGGCTGCAGGCAGCCAGGCAACAAATCAGAAGTTCCACCGGCATGGGACATTTGAGAAACCACACCTTGCATAACTGTTGGAACTTGATTTCCAACTTGGGGGTCGGTTACATGTGAAAGTGATTCAGAACCTTTTGCAGTAAGTCGAAAGGAATGTTGGGCAGCATTTTTGGTAACTGCAAGCTTTTTCTTTGACTTATTGGCTAAATAGGAAGCAGTAGTTGTCTCATGCTCATCTTGACTTTGCAATATCCGTGCAGAACCAGATTGGCTTCCAGGTTTTGACATTTTAATCATTTTTGATTGGTCCTCTGATGGTTTAGTACCTCTGATTTTCCTTTTTGGTCTCCCAATAGTCTTCCTTTTCTTCTTTGGAATAGATTTCCCAGCAACACTACCACAATACTCTGTACAATCGCCATATGCTGTGCCTGATTCTGGATTTTCACAAGGTGGCGTAGTACCCGAGTTTTCTACATCTGATTTGGCGCAACCCCTGTTTGTATCATGCCTACCTAACTCAGCTTGGCCATTGGTTATCACCAAAAGAGAGTTTGAAGGAAATGAGGGATGATCTACCACTACTTCAACAGAGTTGTGCTCCAAATGTGGTTCAGCGCAAGTTTCCACTTCATCACAATTTGGTATATTCTGTACTTCCTCAGGAAAAATGTGGGCTTCTTTTGCCAGTTTTCTGGGTCTCATCTTCTTGGGAGCATTGCTGCATCCAATGAAGGGAAATTAAAAATTACTGGCATGGATAAAGCCATGCACAAGTTACATTCCAAACATCACACAGCCCCATAATAAAATATCTAACTTTAGACCCTCATGATACATTGGAACAATAAGTCTAACAAGGCATTACAGTGCCTCTAACTAGTTAGATTTAGAGTCAGACAAAAACAGAAGGAAAATTAAAGAGAGAACAGTGAACAGATATAGAATTTGGGTTTGAGGGGAGGATTCTTTGAAGATCATACCACGAGATGCGCTTCAGTTTCCTGGGGGGATTCGTGGAACTAGTATCTGGTGGAGGACCTAACATTGGTAAAGGAAGAAAATCACTGAGACAAAGGGCAGGGCGTTCAGATTCTCGATCAACAAAGTTACTAAGAAGAGCAGCTTTTTGCCTCTTTCTTGCAGCTTGAAGCAAAGGAACCTCATGAGGACACAACACCTTCCATCTCCTGGTCAACGAAGAGAATATATATGAACAACACAAAGTTTAGCAATAGGAAAAAATTTTCATTAAAACAAAGTAGTTGAATCCAAACTCATACTTCCGGCATTGACCATCAGTACGTGGATGCATGTCTTCAGCAATCTTAGACCAACAGTACCCATGTTTGGCAATTGCTGCTTTCAATCTTGAATCCTCCTCATCAGTCCACGCACCCCATTTCAGAGAAGGATCCAAACTATTGACATATCTGTCACGAAAATGCTAAACAATTTAACCATAATCTCAAATGATTATAATCTATATCAACTAAATTTTCAAATAATTTGCATTACCTGTCCCTACACTGAGCTTGTGTCCGGCCAGGAACAAATTTAGATATTTGCTTCCATCTCCGACCAAAAAGCAGGGTAGCTACCGTTAAGAGTTCATCCTCCTCTTCAGTAAAGCCCCCTTTTCTCTCTGGACAAAGGGATTTCTTCCATCTGCATCAGTTATTGTTAATTGATTGTTCAACAGACTAAACACAAAACAGATAATAAATAAGGGTTTGTTTGGTCACTCTTCTTAAAAACAAATTTTTGTTTTTAAAAACTAAAATTTGTTTGGATAAGTGTTTTTGTAATCAGTTTTTAAAAACTTTAACTTGAAATGTGTGTTTTAAAAATAGAAAAACAGAAACACCTTTGAGATATTTTTGTTTTTCTGTTTCCAAACAACCTAAAAACAAGGAGAACAAGCTTCTCATTAATGGCATTATTGCAATTAAAACTGTTTTGAGAATAGTTTTGTCTAACACCCTTTATTTTCTTTGTTTTTTGAAAACTGTTTTTAAACCTTATTCTACAAAACTATTTTAAAAAGCAAGAAAACGGAAACACAAACAAACAGACCCTAAGTTTTCCAATTCATGCTCTCTATACGTAAATTCTGTGTCAATATATTAAACCAGATACATACTGCATCTGCATGCTTATATAAACTATCCTTGAGAACATGACTATACTGATAATATAATGACATAAGCAGAGTGGCGGCCATGTCTAGAATAAAAAACAAATTAGATGCGAGCAGCAAAAGCATGAGAAAGTCTGCACAAAAAGATGCCGCAACCTCGTATATTCTAATTCTTTCCCTTTTCCAATAAATTAAACAGCATAGCCTCTTTCACACTAGCAGCACAATACTGTAAATGGAGACTTATGCCTGGACTTGGAATTAGGTTTCAATAAGATTGAATGGCACACAAAAATTTATGAGGCAAATTCCAATAGATTTTAGAGTTGTAAATAAACCAAGGTTAAAACGGTCACTGAACTGATCTAGCTATTGACTGTTACTTCTATGTCATTTGGACCTCAAGTTACCGGAGTATTCTGTCACTTACTATATGTTATGGAAAAATCAGTGGCAATTGTAAATGGCAAAAAAACCAAGCCTCATTAGCATCAAAATAAAAAAAAAAAAACCAAGCTTTGTATCTAAATGCCATACATATAACAAATCTTAGACAGGTTGATAACAGGTAATTCATCAAATATGAGCAACTGACTCCGTGTTGTCCCTTTTTTTTTTTTTGTGATAAATATCATATGAAATTTTAATTTAAGACCAGGAACATACACCAATATGGAATTAGAAATATGATTAATAGAATAGCTGACCAACCTATTAGAGCACTGGGTCCCTGTCCGTCGTTCTAAAATAGAAGCTACAGACTGCCAATTGCTCTCCCCGTAAATTGCTACAGCAGCACAGAGTTGAGTGTCTTCTTCCTTAGTCCATTCACTATATAGCATGGAAGGATTTAAGCTCCTTTGGTATCGTGCCAAACATTGAAATGGAGTTCTGTTTGTTCCCAGTGTTACAGCAACATCAAACCAGTTCCTAATGCCTGTCTCTTGGACAATACACAAAAGAGACTTATCCTCTTCACTTGTCCATGGGCTTTGGTTGATCAAAGGATCTTCACAATTCAACCACCTGGAGGTATCATCTGTAAAATTTTAGTATAAATTAAGCATAGGAATCCATCCAGCATACATTCTATATAATATTAAAAAAATAAATAAATAGTGTGGTGTCACATATGTTATAAAAATCATTACAGACACATTAACCACACTTATGCCAAATAATATGTCATGTTCAGTTTAACTCGCAAGGTCATTCATATTGCAGTATTATTAAAATCCATGGAATAGACCCAGATGACTAACTTTCAAGACTATATCAGGCTTCTTAAAATATAAATATTACTTCGTCATTCACCTCCTTATCAGAAAGAAAAAAAAAAAAAAAAACCTACTAGAATGTTACTTAATTCAGTTTTGTTTTTTCCAGCAGCTCCAACTCTAACAATAGCATCTCCTATTTCACCCCACATAAAAATGCAAATGAAAGAAAGTTTAATCCACAGTAATTTATTAGCAAACTGGGTTAACAGTTCACACAAGATTCATACAAGACAAGAAATATGCAGAATAGCACAATCACAGACATATATTTGTATGCTCAGACTCACTATTTCCCTACCAAGCATTATGCATACCTTGCTTCACATTCTGCTGCAGTATGCCCAACAACATACATGGAAGCCAGTCGGTCCCAATTAACTTTAGGTAGAAATTCTCTAATCTGCTCTGGCTTAATTTCAAGATCTTTAATAGATGCCAGTATTCCATCAAAGTCTTGAGCATCTCCAAACAAGCTCTCTGAACTGTCAAGGATGTATATCAAGAAAAAATCATTTAACACATCTGGGGAAAGCACAAGAAAATCTGATGATGCAATTTCTATTATCTGTGTTCATGCACTCTACTGGAAATTTCTCGTTCGCTTCCTTCTGTTAATTTTCTCTAATGAAAAGCCTCATAAAGAAAGAGAAAGCAGTAGTAAATTAACCAAATCAAGTAATCCTCCATTTGTTAGATACTTTGTACATAGGCTTTTAATTTTATGTACCTAATGGATGCAAGAATTGTACCTAAAAACATAAGATGCTTGACCATCGACAAACAGAGAATTTGCAGAGTCCAACTTGCCTATTGACTATCATCAAGCATGACCTGTTGGAATTATATATATCCGCATAAAATGTCCATCTAGGAATAGACAAAAAATTAAGAGTTTGTTCTTCATAGGTGTTTTCATTTGACTTTTCAGAGTTTGTGAACTTTACCTTCGATTATACCAAAACTCAGCATCTGTTGACCTCAAAACATCATGTAAAAGAAAAAAATATAAAGCAAGAAGTAATTACACATTCCAACACACTGGAGTTATTCACAAAATTATTATTAAGAACATCTTAGATGACATAATTCTAAGAATTATTATAGGTGAATTAAGCGCCACCTAGTAGTGCCTAGCCAAATGATTTCTGCAAAGGAAAGATTGGCATGCCTCATACATATCCCATGCACCAAAAATACCAGCCGGCGAATGGAAGCCAGGATACATAAACCAGCTGTACAACAAAAATGTTTGGAGGGCAAATATTGACAACACCAAACAGCCTTTGGCTTGCTGGTGCCTCCTATCCTTCAAGAACAGGGGTAAAGGATGTCTGGCACCGGAATCACCAAGTGCATTTAACTGGTCTACTGAGATAAAGATAAAAGCTTATAAAATGAACTATTAGTACGACTCAAGTGATATCCCCAGTATGCATAGTCTGTAAGGCTTAGCTTATTACTGAAATAGAATCCATAATCTTAAAACCGTCATGTAAAATACATCAAAAAAATAGAACTCAATGCTAATATTACCTGAATCGATCTACAGAAATTTGAAGCACCATTTCTTGGAATTGTTGTCTTATTCCCTTTGCAAGATTTTCCCTCTCCACTTTTGACCATTTTTTCCTGTCCAATGATCGTGGGAATCTTTCCAACACCATCATATAATTAGCAACATGGGAATTCTCAGCTGGACCATAACACATTGCAGATATTTTTTTATCATTTACCTGAAAGAAGGAAACACGGACATGAATTCAAAGATTGCCACTATATATCTCACACAAGACTAAGGATATCACAAAAATTAAGTAGAAATACCACCAGTAAAGAGGAGTGGATTATCCTATATATTTATTAGTTTTGTTTTAGGCTGAGATAGAGCATAATTCTCAAGCAATTAAATTTTGTGATGTAAAAAAATTGTTTGCCCCTAAAAATATTAGTTTTTCCTAAAGCCCTTAATGATCATCATTTGGCTCCTCCTAAAAGGTCAAGCTAGCTCCGCTCTTGTGCAAGTTCTTGTAACACGGCTTGACATTTACAATGAATAATTCATTGTTAATTTTCAATTCTAATCAAATGTCAATCCAACGTGCCTAGTAATAATCCATGCAGCCATTATTACAACCCATGACATGTCTTATTGACTGGAAATTCATCAGTTCAAAGTAACATCAATGATGAAAAGAAAAAAGGAAGTGCCTACCCTCCCACTATATTCCTTTTTGTTATCATGTATACAAACCAATCACTCCTCTCTAGATATAGGCGATACATACATCCAGAAAAGCAGGAGATCCCAGATTATCTTGTAAATTCCACACAAGATTTTTCAGAATAAATAAAATCTAAACAACAACTAGTGATCTACCCACTGACTAACCTACAATAATTTTTAAGTTGTCAATGGCAGCAGGCATGACAGCCATGGCGGAAATCAATCAAAACACCATGAAAACAGCGTGGCCTGGCAGGAGTTCAAAGGAGGCAAAATGGCAGGCACCAAGGGCACCATCAAGAATGGCAAATGGCGGGCTTCACTGAATCTCCCAGCATCCTAGAGATCAGTTTTTTAAATTAGAATTAATGGGTTGCTCTCAATTAAGGGTAAATAGGTGTTTAAACACTCTTCAGCTCCTAAAATTTCAATTATCACAAAAATTAAATTGAACTCTCAATCCTAACCCATGATAGGGCTTGTTCTCTACATCTGTTGCTTCTTCCCTCTCTCCAAATCCGTTACCTCTCCTAAGTTGGCGTTTCTGTCCCTTGTTCAATGCCAAACAGGTTACTTTCAACTCTTCTTTACCTATTTGCTTTTTCTCTTTAGTTTTTCTCTACTACTTCATGCCTCCTTTCTCTCCAATTCAAGACTGCATATTTCTAGTTTCTGAAAGTTTTAAACTAATTTTATATTGTTGTTTTGTTCACCAACTCCCTTTTTCAAAAGTTTCTGTTTGTGCCTTTGTACAACTGTTATTTTACATTATCATTTTTATAACTTTATTATGCTTGAAATCCTTTTTGTTCACTTTCTACAATTGTATTGTTATTAACATTGCATATTCTACAACATGGCTGCCATTAATCAGTATGGAGCCGGCCACACCATCAGCCATGGATTCATGGCGGATTTTTGGCTTGCCATCATTTGTTGCCATTGAAACACTTATTTAAACTACAAAACTCACAAGGAAATCAATATGAATTTAACACAGAAGTTCCAAGAAAAATCAAAGATAATATCATGCAACAAACCTTTGAATTATTCAAAGCAGAAGACCTTTTTGCTGATATTAACTGGACAAAGGAAGCCTTTTTTTGTGATAAAGCCAGCCCCGTTCTTCTTATGCATGAAGTCTGTAGATCTTTAAAGCATTTAACTCTTTCCCTTAACTGTTTGTTTTCCTCAAGTTTTGCTTCCAACTGAATCAACTTACTTCTAAGAAACCTCTGGAAAGATCTATTCTTCTTGATGGCGTCAATAAAAACTCGAGCGGACACAGGAAAATTGGATCCTTGGTCTGGCAACTTGGATGAATTGCCATGCTCTGCATTGTAGGACTCGATACAAGAAGAAGGCTGCATGTCAACATTCCCAGACAAGAAATACGTAGTCTGATTAGCATCTTGAGATAAAGGACACAATTCACTGGCATCTAATTTGTTAGAGATCACACTGTGAGAAATTCCCCCCTCGAAACCCAGAGTTGAGGCATGAGCTCCCTCTGCCAATTTTTCTGCACTTTCGTCAAAAGCTCCTGATATTTTCAGGGTGCCACATCTATGTCAGCGATTGAAAGAAGACAAATATAACTGAACATGAAGTAAATCAAAACATGGGTCTTAGTAGAAAATCTAGATGAGGAAAAGTAAAAAAAGATAAAAAAATAAAAGTGATCACCAATCAATACAGGGTTTGGCACGAAAATTAGCATCATGCTTCATTAAAACATACACATTCATACCAGAAACGGGAAACTAACCAAGCTAAAATAGGCCCCCAGCTTAGGCATAAAATCAACCGTACAATATTAAAATTTAAAATTTAGACGTCCAAGTCTCTCAAAAATAAATATCCAATAAGCAGACATTGCTCAGCTAAAAAGCAGTGGAAACAGTCACTGAAACTGCAAACTCAGCTCACAGCTTCTCAAATCCCTCTCCCCAACCGAAATGAACAGGAAAAGAGGTGAATGATATTTGGTATTCAGACTGAGGTACCTTTATCATATGCAGAAAACCGTTTGACAATGGCACGAAGCGTTTCGAAATCATCCTCCTCATCATCGGACATAGGAAGCGGAAGAGCTGCCAAAGGCTGGTAGAGGTTCCGTACTTTCCTCAAGTATTCAACGTCCTGTTCATCGTCCGAGTCGGTCATACTAACGGCAATATCCCCGGAATCCAATAATCTGTCTCCAAAATTATTCCCGTCATTGCAAGTGGTGGAGGTATAACCGGCATTGGTTCCGGCAGATAGGCTAGTGAAATCGTCGGGGCGGGTGCCGGTTTTGATGCAGGCTCGACTTAGGGCTTCCATGTCCTGCTTCCAACCGTCATCGTCATCGAAGTCAGAGAGATTGTCTTCATCGTCGGCACGAGGAGTCATTGTTGTACGGAGCGAGATGAAGATTACTCCAAAGTTCTAGGGAATCCTATTCAGCTTGACCAAGCTGCTGTTTTGCTGCTTATATAATTTGAACTTGCCGAGGAATGACGAGGAATTTGGTCGGCACTCGGCCGCACAACGTTCGCGGTTCTTCCAGTTTGCGCATTTTCTGTTCTACGTCAGGTTGATGTACATTGGGCTGTTAGCGGCTTCGCTTTGTGGTATAGTCTCATTACCAGTTGTTGGGCCTGTTTCCGTTGGGCTGATGCTAAGTCTTAATAAGATACCCACACTTCGATGAGCATTGTGAGAGGAAAAGCTCCTTGTGAGAATAACCCATAAAAAGATGGACTTTGATACGGAGGGAAGAAACCAATCTAGACATAGATGTTGCTGAAAAAAAAAGAAATTGCATTGACCCCTTCCTTATATTTAATTTAATTACATTTTTACCATTTTATTTTCATAAATATGCAATTATTTTCTCTTATTCAGATATTTTAAATATACATTTATCTGTCTTGTCACACAAAAATAAGAAAGATAAATGTATATTATAAGAATAGAAGAATATGAGTATAATTAAAATAAATTTCAGAAGAATTAAGTGTGATTTACCAAAAAAATAAACAATATAAATTGTGGATGATATAAGAAAAAATTGTTATAACTTCAGAGGGAGTTAAAATTAAGTCTAACGTCACATCAATTTTATAAGATAAAAGATAAAATTAAACTAAATAAAATTTAAAAAACAATTGTAAGATACAAATTCAATGCATTGAAAAATATATAAAAGGTATGATTTTAAGTTATGATTTAAATTCGTAATATTATGAATAATATTGTTGTTGCATTATATTTTATAAAAATAATTTTATTTCACGATAATTATATATTCTTATATTTATTTATAATTTTATTAAACTATAATTACATTTTGCATAATTTAGAATTGTGGGAGATATTTTAATTGATAATAATGATTTGTTTAGCAATTTTAATTTTAGTTGTCCAACGGCTATCCAAGCGTCAGATGATGCCAGCATTTTTGTGAGGAATACGAGACCAACAAAGATCACTACAAGAAAAATCCGATATTCCAACAGAATATTCCAACGAATTTTATCCGTTGGAATATTCCAACGGATTTTCCCACGGACTATCGGTCCGTTGTAATAATTCAACAAGAAATAGTAATATTCCAACGGAGTAAGATATCCGTTGAAAAATCCGTTGGAATTATCCAACGGATATTACAACGGTCATTTATCCGTTGGAATATTCCAACGGAT
>JANHAO010018787.1:0-13461 GCA_026873985.1 Saraca asoca
ATTATTTAATATTATATTAATATATAAATTTTAATATATTAAAATTATAATTTTAATATACATATACATATTAATTAATTAATTAATTATATATTACCAGGCTAACCCAATAGCCCAATAGAACCAAGTTAACAGGCTAACCCAATAGCCCGACGGGCTAACACTTATCATTCCCAGGCGCTTGTCGGGTTGGGTTATTTCGGATCAGTCCCTTACCAGGTCGGGCCACTATTATCATTTTTTGTACCAGTCCCAGTCCCAAGTCAGACAAAATTATACCAGTCCTAGGCTAACTCGTTAAACCCAATCCGTTTTGACACCTCTAAATAGATCCATATGTCTAACATGAAAAAGGCATCTCTAAGATCCTTCATCATAAACATTATTTGCTTTGTCTCAATCAGCTCATGACATTATTTTCAACGAGATTATCATTTACAAAAGACTAGAATCACAAATATGCTTATACCCAACTTAAAATAGACACACAGATTTGTATCATTCTCCTTGAATCCAAAAAAAGTAACAATCTCAATAATCTTGAGATACCATTGTTTAGACTTTTATTCAAATCATATTTATGAATTCCTTTAATTTATACACTAAGTGTTCTTTAATCTTCTCTTGAAAATCATCTAGTTGATTCATACAAATAGTTTCTGGCTAATCACCATTCAAGAAAACCATCATCTCTTTGGTAAAGCTCTAGATCAAAATGAATTATCAGTGTCATAACAACTTGAAACAAGTCTTCAATTAAAACAGATAAGAAAATGCTCTATAATCAAAGCCTTCTTTCTAAACGTGGCCCTTTGCCACCAATATAGTTTTATACTCTCAATTACCCTTTGAGTATTCTTTGGTCTTAAAGACCCTTTTGCATCCAATAGAATTGCAACCAACAAATAACTCTATATAATCTCACACATCGTTATAGATCATCAAAGCAATCCATTAATTACAACCTTCATCTATTCTAAAGAATTAGTACTTGAAATGGATGTTTGAAAAAAATAGTGAGATCAATTTTATTATTGACGTCAAATTCGTACTCCTACAGATATACTACATAGTCGTTAGTAATTCCCAATCTGCGAGTCATCTGCGATTTCCTTAAAGGTATCTCATTTACAAGACTTCGTTCTTTTTTATTACTAGAGGAGTATTAAACTCTCCAAAGTCCACCACCAATTTTACCATATGTTGTACAGAATCAATTTGATTTATTTCAATCAATGACGATTCTAATAGAATAGTAACTTGTACCTCTCTAAGAAAGATATTACATGATCTTTTATTCTCACTGTCTGACCAATCCTTAAAATAAGCAGAACGAGGTGCTTTAATTGCCCTATTGGTCTAGGTCAAACAATAAAATCTGCTACCTCTGTAGCTATTACAATATCTAACAAAGTAACCATCAGCAGTATTCAGATCAAGTAACTTAATAAATAGATTATATGACTTCACTTTAGCCTTGCAACCACAGATATAAAAACATCTAAAACTAAGCTTTTCCCGTACAACAAATCATACATGGTTTTAAATATAGACTGACTAAGAACTTGATTCAGAATATACATTATAATTTTTAAAGTATCACCTTATACAAATTCTGATAAAATTGAATGCACCAATATGCATCTGATCATGTCCATGAGCGTGTAATTCCACCTTCTTGCAATACAATCCTGTTTGAGAGTTCTAGGCATAAGGTTGCTAGCCTCAGAAATCATAATCTTGAATATATCACATAAAAAAATTAAAATTTTCATCAGTTTATGGTATATCCATAGCACTTACCAGTTTTATCATAATTATGTATATCCATAACACTCACTAGTTTTATCAGAGTTAACAAACTTGATTTTCTTATTATTTTAAATTCAATCTCTACTTTAAACTACCCAAAAGAATTTAAGGATTCTTACTTTTCAAAGGATTTTTCCACCTAACAAAAAAAAATTGATCAGTCACCAATGAAAGTGAAATATTAGTATCCACCCAAAGCACTTAGCATTATCATTTCACCTACATTATTATGAATCAACTCCAGTACATTCAACCTTCTAGTCTTTTTCCTTTTCTAACTCTAGCTAGAAGTTTCTCCCTTGATGTAATCAATACACTTGCCAAAATAAATAAGTCTAAGTCTTAAGAATTTCTTCTTTTATTAATCACTTCATTCCTTTTGTAGAGATACCACTGAAACGCCTATACCTGATCTCACATCAATTTTAACCCCTTTGGTTTTCTTAATGCCTGCATTAGTGTCTGATCATCAAGTATTTAACAAAACATCTACAACATTAGACTCCAAACACACTAGAGCTAGTGGAAATTTCTTATTCTATAGTTTTGTGCATTCATATCATCTTTCTTACTTCTCAAAATTAGATTCCTTTGAATGTGACTCATTTCCATACTCAACATTCGATTCATGTGAAGCAAAGTGAGCACAAAAATTTTTCAATTCTTCACATTATCTTCCATTTGACTAATTATAGAGGTAATTTTACTAAAAGTTTATTCACCCTCATGGGTGTGATATGATGTCTCAAGAACATCAATTTTAACCAGAAGAGACTCTAAAACATGTTAAATCAAATGATTATCTTCCAAATCCATTTCATGCTTTTAAGCAATTATAGTAGTATACTGATTCCACGATATACTCACTAATTCCACTAATACCATCTTAAGTAGTTTTATCTAGCAATGAGAGGTAATATTCTTTTTGGCCTTATCGAATTTTACAAACTTAATAGCTATAGAGTCCATAATAACTTTGGTATCTGGAGAATCAGTAATGTCTTTCATGATAGTCTTATCCTTAGTATACATCATAACTATTAAGTACACTCTATTAAAGTGTGTCCACTTTTCACGAAGAGTCCTTGTGCAGTAGTAAAGTCGTCATCTATCTTTGGCTCTCCCTCTCACCATGCCAAATACAAAATTTGGTGATTGTTAGATATGATATCAACAATTCAATCCAGATATCTTCTACTCAACCCAGTCCTCATAATTAATCTTATTTATCGTTTTCACGATAATAAGTTGCATAAATAACAAAAGATTGAGGAAATAATAATCTATAAAATTTATCATAAATTTTCAAAATTGCATGTTTAATGCAATAATATACTATAATATTTCCTTAATAAGTATATAATTTCAAACTGTATTACATTAGAAAATTCAATACTAATAAGGCATTTAAAACTTCATAATATAACAAAAGGATAGAGTGTTATATTCCTAAAATCTAACACCAATATGGTATTTAAAATTTTAAAAACAAAACAAACATAGCACTCTTTTAGATACTATTTTAAAATTCAATTTCAACAAAATTTTATGCAATGAGGTCCCACGATAAATGAATACATAATTGTATAAAATTTCATGGCATAATATGAACAAAATTAATTTTTGCATAATTTTACAAATTACACGCCCCAATCCAGAAATTATTCAAATGTGCAAAAAGCATCAAATCAATCCACAAAAAATACATACAAAAGTATAACATATAAGATCATACAATAAATTTTTCATGTCCAAAAGACATGAAATTAATGCTCAAATAAATAGGACAATGATTATATAAAATATTTTTATTTTCAAAAAATTCAAGAAGAATTACAGATATTAGTGCAATATGTAGCAAACACAATAAAATTTTTAGGCCTAAATAATTATTCAAATAAATTGAGAAAATTAAAATATTTTATTTTCAAAAAAATCTAAAAAAATTACCACAAATAGAGCTTGGAAAGTGAAGCTTGGTGATATAATTTTTATCACCATTTGCTACCTCTATGGTGGTGCATAGCTCCACACACCACTAACGCAAGTGGCCAACAATATAATTAAATATGACCCGATTTATAAACTTTTTCAATTTAGTTATATTGGGAACAATTTTTGTGTAGGTTTCTTTGCCCAAATCATTCTCAATCAAAATCCTCCATCAATTTCAAAAAATTGGCACTTGTTTGTGTAATTGAAAAAAATTAAAACTAACTCAAATTTTTGAAAAAATTTAGTTCAAGAATTTGAAAAATTGATGCCATGGCAATTTGGGTGTTGAAAAATTGATTGAAGACTTTTATGTATTTCATTATTCTATTAATTAAACCTCAATTAATTTGAATAAATACCTTATAATTGAACCGAATTTTGAAAAAAAAAAAAAACCTTCTGTTCAAATGGATATATGAAATTTCAAAAATTCATTTTTTCAATAGTATTTATTCAAATTGATTTGTACCTTTTATACATCATAGACTCTTGAAATGCAATCACAAATTAATTTGAAAATTTTTCTTTTAATCTTTCGAATCTATAAATTGAATTTTTTTAAAAAAAATTCTAGTTACATCAATTCATAATTTCACCTCAAAAAGGTTTATAAAAAAATTTGTAACCCAATTCAAAAATACATTAAACCAAAATATATAAATAAATCTCATGCCATAATAATTTTACATAACAAATTATGGATTACATAAAATTTCACAAAATAAATGTATATAACTTTGTGCCTTCTAACATAAAAGAAGAAATTTGGTCCTGATGTCAATTGTTAGAAAAATTAGATAAATTAAAACAACTAATTAACTTGATATGTTGTATCACGATATAAAATATTATATCTATACAAATAAATTAAATTAAATAATAATAAAATTGGGTCTAGTGATTGATAGTTACCATTTGGTAACTTAATAAGTGGCCTAAAATTTAAGGTTTAGGGATAACAAGTTACTTTCTATAATAGGAAGTGATTAATAAAATAAATTTCATCTATCTATTATATTTTAATAACTGATGAAAGACTCCTAATATATGTACAGGAGACTCTTGATGCATGAAACTCTTGTATCTAGATGCATGAATTTCTAGATACATGAATTTTTAAAATACAATGGATATACATGATAAATGAATTTGAACTCTTTTGAAAACGTAAAAAATTCATGAACTTAGACAATAAAAAGGTCCTACTAATAAATAATCATGAACTTAGATAAATGATGTTTAATGGATGCATCAGATTAAAGGAGGAGTTACACATGTATATTAGTCCTCTCTCTACCCATAATGAATACATGAAAAAGTCCATCAAAATTGAGCGTGTTTCAGAAAGAAAGGGATAAAGAGAGAGAAACCCATATATGCCCGTGTTTCAGAAAGAAAGGGATAAAGAGAGAGAAACCCATATATGCAAACGTCATCTGTAATGTAATGGATTCATCATCCCCAAACTAAAGTATATAAAAATCATAGATCTTAAAGATCCTTTTAATAGTTAGAAGGGCATAAGAAATAATTTTACACCTGGCGCTGCCCAAATATCTATTATAGCAAAAGCTCATTTTGCAAGTTCACTCCTCATAATCCTAGTAGAGAAAAGGATAAGAAACTAAAATTAAAGTCTCACAGTTCTATTAGAGTACAAGTAGAGATCTATCTTGCTATTACTTTACTAGGCCAACTGACCCACCCCCACTGACCCAATAACAAAGTTCACACAACTAAAGTTCATTAATGGATTAAATAATTTAATCACTTAATTAATTGACGCAACATAATTAATTGTCATAACATTCATTTAATCCAATAATATATAATTAGATAAATTATAGTAGTTCATATAGAAAATTCTTATAGGGAATCCTTGCTCTTTTTTTAAGTTTCAAGCTTCTTAATATCTAAATGCAAAAATTCAAAGAGACAGAAAAAGACGTCGAGAATTTATTCCAGAGACACATGCTTTATTTTAGTATGGCACCCAAGTTTCAAATGTGTCTGGCTTGATTCTTTACTCCAAGACAATTTTTAGGTCTCTGATATTGACATTATCTAAAATTTATGAATTATGGAGGCACTACTTCATAGTATAGGTTAGCCGTTGCAAACATGATAAATGGAATTCTATTAAGTTCACAGCTCAGTATGCCAAACTGAATAGAGAATTAGATAGTTAGAGCATTCTAATAACTCATAAAAATTAACTTGAATTTACCTGATATGTGTAGAATTGAACACATATCAAGGGCATCCACTACACAATATATAATCTCAGGAACAAACTCAAACACCAAATTTCGATAGACTTCAATTTTATCCATGGTTGAAAAAAAAAATCAGTGTTCGAGTGACATGAATTTAGGATGATGTGGAAAACGAATTGTTTGCCATTCATGTCCATTTTATATTTTATCCCCCAAGATTTAATTGCTATAAGTGAAAATGCTATGAGAACCATCAAATGAATATAATTGAGGCATGCCCATTTTATTTGCAATAAAGTCAATTTTAGTATTAATTAAAACAAGAAAAAAGACACGATTTCACTAAAATAAGAGCATACAACAGGATATTGGAATTGATAGAAAATAATAACGAATAACCAGATCTATATATCATATCACAGCATCTAAATTTATACAATATAACAATTAATAAAAATATGCGTATCTAGCATTGACTGCAAAATTATAAACACGAATCCCCTAGGTCAAGTATACTCCTTACATGCCATAATAAAGAAAGAGATGAAAATAGTTCTATATTCTCAATGGGCCGGTTACAACTTTATTTAAGATATGAGTAGGGACCTACCTTACTATAATCTTATTGACCCAACTAACCCATTATCATTAGTCTAATTATAAGGCTCATACCATTAAAGTCCATTATTAGTTTAGGTGTTAACTTAAACCCAATAATAATATTACACTTTAATTGGTTTATTTATAATATTATTATAGCATTCTAATAATCCAATTATAATATAAAATTAAACTATAGTAGTTCATTATAGGAAATTCCAATAATTTCTCACTTAGACAATATAATTTAATAAACAAAGAATTAGATTGCAATATGTGACCACAACAATGAATGACAACAATAATTATGACACTATTATATCCAGATAGGTCTAGTATAAGTATCCAATAATGTGTATCATCATATTCGATAGGAATATTAATGTCATACACATCTTGAATTCTTATATTCCAACAACTAAAATATAACATGGAATGTGTGCATAATTAGACATACATATTAAAATACAATCTTATGTACATCTTTACAAAATGGTCAATACATCTGCCCAAGATGTCAAAATAAGAATCAATAAACTTAACACAACAATGAGCAGGGTCTAAATGTATATATCAATATGTCATAAACAAATGTGCACAATCAATAACGTCATATATACATACATGTTAAACCATATGGAATTAACATTTCACTAATCTTGAGATAACAATGACAATAGTTCATCATTTCAATAAGGAATATGAAACTCCTACACTAACCATGAACATTGAAAGGCTAAGCCAAACTCATTCTAGTCATTTGTTCATGAATAATTTTACATCTAAGCATTTGGTTAGTCAATATGCAAGAATATGATTTGTGGCAATATGTATAATATTTGTATATCTTTTCTCTAACAAATTGATACTTAACATCAAAATATTTTGTATAAGCAGTATTTTTATTATTATTTTTTAGAGAAGTTCACAGTGGTAGCATTGTCGCAACATATAGTTAAGATCTTAGAAATACTCTACCTTAAGCAAATAGTCTCACAAGTGGCTTTACAGCATGCAACACACTCTGCCTTAATAATAAGGGGTTGTTGTAATTAACTACCCGTAATTTTCACTAAACAACTCCTCTTACTATCATAAAGATGTATCTAAATATTAACTTTTTGTCATTTGAATAATTCATAAAATCAAAATCAAAGTAACTTATAACAATTAGATCACCAAATCTGCAATAGATTAATACAAAATTCTTTGTACCTTTATAGGTACTCCATAACTTTCTTCATAGTAATCCACTATTTCTGATTAGGATCACTCAAGTATCTCCCAAGTATACCGAACACATAAGTAATATCAAGATATATGCATACTTGAGCATATAACAAGCTATTAACAATAGAAGTATATAGGACCTACTTTGTATATTTAATCTTTACATTATTTAGAAGACACTAGGCTTTAGAAAGCATCTCACCCCTCTAGAAGGGTGCAATACTTAGAGAGTACATAAAATATATTAAACCACCTAAGCACCTTTTCGATACACAATTTTTTAGAGAAGCTAAAAAGACCCCAAGATCTATCACAATGAATTCTACCCCCACATAGAAGAGACGTCACTAAAATCCTTTATATCTAAAATATGTAAATAGTATATATTTTGTCTCAATCACAGAGCTCATAATATTGTTTTCAAGAAAAATATCATTAACATACAAGACTAGAATCATAAATATGTCCATACCTAACTTAAAACAAATACACATATCTGCTTCATTCTCCTTAAACCCAAGAGAAGTAACAATCTCAACAACCTTGAGATACCATTGTCTAAATGCTTAATTCCAATCACATATATGAATATTTTCAATTTACATACTAAGTGTTCTATACTCTTCTCTTGGAAATTATCTGATTAATTCACACAAACAGTTTCTAATTAATCACTATTCAATAAAGTTGTTTTAATATTCATTAGGTGAAGCTCTAAGTCAAAATAAGCCACTAGCGCCATAATGACTCGAAACAAGTCTTTAATTAAAAATAAATAAGGAAATTTTTCTATAATCAATGCCTTCTTTCGGAGTATTACTCTTTGCTATCAATTTGGCCTTATACTTTTCAATTACCCCTTAAGTATCCCTTTTGGTCTTAAAAGCCCAATTGCATCTAAAAAGCTTGCAACTAGCAAGTAACTCCATGATATCTCACACATATCGTTATGGAGCATTAAAGTAATTCATCATTCACAATATTCATCCAAAGTTAGGTTAGCTTTTCTACTCACTGAGTAGTTGTACTTACTTCATTCATTAACATTTCTTGAGTTATTGAATTTAGGAAGATTATCTCATTTAAGAGATATTCGAAGAATGCATGTGTATGAAATCAAGTACATGGTCGCCCTGACATACTTCTAGTGGTTCGTGTTCATCCAGCTGGACATTGGATCTTCAGTTATGAAATGATATTTTTATAAAATATTTTATTTAGTTTCCAAAAATTATTTAATTGTAATGTTCAGTGAATTGTGTATAGCATAAATTTTACTTACAATGCGCCAAGCATCATGTTTCCAAATTTATTTTATAATTTCAAAAGATAAAAGGATTTTTAATAAGAATATGCTTATGGATTCATAAATCACCACAAAGTGATTTGTGTCAATCAGACCTCCAGATTTGGGGATATGACAATTATGTAGGATTTTGAACCAATAATCGTCATAGAAATCATAGCATAAAGAGTCTATATGATTTTAATGAAGAAAAAAAGAAGTCATACTTCATAAATTAGTTTCTATCTCTTTACTCTCTTTTTTTTTTATGCAACTATACTAATGGAGATTTTCATAATGCATTGTTATGAATAGAAAGAAGTCCAATCTATATATATACATATATATAGCTTTAATCTGGTGTGTCCATCATGCTAACTGAATATCTAGCCGATCAATTAACATCTGTTTTAGCAATTAATAATTATGCTTAAATACACTTTTAATCTCTTAATTTTGTTGAAAGTTATAATTTTATCTTCTTATTTTTAATTTGAATAATTTCACCTTCTATTTTTTCCTAATATTGCAATTTACTCATCCTTTCTAGCTTCCATTAAAACAAAATGAAAGTAAACAACTATTTAATTGATGTAGCATCAATGTGATATATGCTTTGTTTATGTGACCATAGTCTGAATGGGAAGATTTAGATAACACCTTTAATCATGTTAATTAGTTTCACATCCAGTGACAACTTAACCCAAAAATTAAACACTAATTATTTTATTTTAGCACTAATTTCTTTAATGACCTTCAATTTGCAATATCATTTCAAAAAAATTGAAAAGGGTTCTCCCGAGGCAATAGCGAGCATCAACCTTAGACTCTTCCTCAACAAAATTATAAAAAGGTTCAAAAATTCTTTGCAACTAAAATGTGTTGGGCATCATAATATATCAGGAATACAAGAAATGTTTGCAATGAAGAAAATAAGTGCTCATAATGGCATTGTTGTTTTGATGCATGAATTAGAGAATGGTGATTTCCACTTACATAACTAGTTTTGTTATGCAATGATGCTGGTAAATGGAAGCATATGTAATGGCTTCTCTCCTTCAAATATTAAAGCCCAAAACAGATGAAGAATAAGAAACAAAATTAAATACAATAAAAAGAAATAATTCAACTTATATCAATATAACCAACACAAGTGCCATGTAAGTATTCCCTCAATAAGTTTTCTATCTTCTTTTTTTTTTTTTTAACAGAAGCTGGACAAGGGAAGTCAATTGCAACCTTGGAAAAAGAAGAAATGTAACATTATTTAAATTAAAAATAAGAGACAAAATTATAATTTTTAGCAAAAATGAGGGAGTAAAAGTATATTTAATGCTAATAATTATTGTCAATGAGATTTTGTAATGACCAATATCTTACAAATTAAGGAGAAATACTCGGGATTCAAGTCACTCTATATATCGTAGAAAGAAAAAAAAAAAAAAAAAAGACTATCCATTATGCCCTATATATGAGTTGCAATTATTAGATATCTCAACATTAAGCATATATTATAATTAGGTGAATGTTCAAATTTCCTCCAATATATCAGTGAGATATACGTCACACTTGATTCTTTCCAACTGATCTCCATCTTAATTATCCCAACAGAACAAATGTGAATTTGAATGTCTAGTGGATTACAATGTTAATTCTTAGGTGCTGCCACTGACTGTTCCATCCTTCAGGGACAGTTTCTTAAGGCAGGGCACATTAGGGACAACATTTCCAGCCAGTATCCTATTGAAATTATGATAAATCGACACAGCATTTTTCTTAGATCCAATGAGGTTATGACAACGTCGTCCACTTTAATGTTATTGCAGCTATCACAATTGAAATTGAAGGGTGCATTATCACAATATCATCGGATGCAATATTAGTTTAATGCTTTGGTATTTATGAAAACAAATTTGTCTTTGATACAATTTTCCATAAATTTTGTGAAGAGGTTTTATTTTTCATCACTTTACTTTTTGTATAAATATAATTTTTTCTGTAAAGAATTGAAAGTTTTTATACACTTTTTTATGTAAATTTTATTGATAATGTAACAATTTATTGTATACTTATTAAATGTAAAATTTATATAAAGTTTTAAATCTTTTTGGATCAATTTTATATAGAAAGATAAAACTTTAATATTTTAACAAATTTAAAAATTCTTTAAAACATATGTATAAAGTAAAGTTGACATGAAATATTAAAATTAATTAGTACCTTGTCTTCACAATTATGTTCAGGACAATAGTACTGGTCGATAGTGATAGGCTTTTGGACTGCTTTTAGTTTGATCTTTTCAAATATGATGATGTTTTTGGCATACCCTGCAGCTCCCATCCATGTCTTGATCCAAGAGGCAAAGTATCTATGTTGAAATAAATTTTCTACCTCACCTTTGCCATATTTAGCAATGAATACCCTTGAAAATAAGGAATCTGGTCTATCAATTATCTGACACTTTTGCTTACATAGATATCAGCAAACTTCCTGAGACCCAAATCCCCTCCTGAAATCCAAATCTCCTCCTGAAATTGGTCTAGCTATTTTATGTCAAGCTAACAAATGAACACCACTGCTTTCATTTGAACCATGCCACCAAAAATCTCATACTAGTTTCTTTATTTTCTTTATGCAGTGTTGAGAAAATAGTGTAGTGGACATGGAAAAGATAGGAATTCAGTTGAGAACTTGCATATGACCAATCTCCCTGCCTGTGACAAAGTTCTCGCTTTCCAACCCTGGAGCCTCTTATGCAGCTTTTGCGAAGTTTCCTGCTCAATTAAAGAGTTATCTTTGTAAGAATCAATATAACTTCCCAAATACTTTCTAATATTCCCAATTTGCTTAACCCCCACTGCTGACTAAAAAATCTTCTGAACAGCCTAGGTGTATTGGGAATGAATTTAAGTACGGATTTGTTGGCATTTACCTTTAAGACCAGACCAACTACCAAAATGTTTAATGTTTGATGAATTTGTAATGATAGCAATGCAATCATCACCTGTACATATATATAAGCATCAACATAAAAAACAAACAAATAAATGCTCAATAATAATAATAATAATGGCATATAAAGGAATGTGAGTTTTAAAAATTTGTGGAAAGAAATTGATGTTCCAAATCAGAAATTTAAAATACGATTATAATTATAATTATAAAAAAATAAAGATAATGGAATAATAACAATCACAACATTATTACAGTCTTGAGTGACTTGTATTAATCCCATCAGTGTTATGGCTTGACTCTTTTGCATATACATCGAGATTGGAGAGAATGGCAGCATTGCTATTATATAACTTAATGCGACAGATGTGAAAGTCCATTCAGTTTTATATTTTGGCAATCGGTTATTTGCAGACCTTGCATGCACGTTAATACAAATATACGGTGAATTAAGTAAAAAAAAAATTATATATAAATGAACGTCGACGCCAGGAAAAAAAAAAGTTTAGAAAATTAATGTAAAAACAAGATCAGTTCCATTTAGGACTTAAAAGTTTAGTTGCCCCGATTAAGGATTTAAATTCACCACAACATTTCTGGCCTTTAGCAATATTGATCTTAGTAACAGTTAAAAACTGTTGTCTATAATTAGAATATGCAACAATTTTTTGTATCGTTGCCTTTGTTTCTAATTTTAGGTAACAATCACTTAAAACTATTGTATAAATATAATAAATAATACTTTTTTTAAGTGTTGTAAAATTTTAATTAATAGGTAACACTTAAATTGTGTTGTCAAATAATTTTTTTTTACAACAATTTTATAATATTTAATTTGATTACTTTTGATTTTATAAGTTTTTCATTTTTTTCTTTTTTAAAAACATTTTTCTTGTGTGCATTACTCTTCCCTCCAATATTTTTCCCCTTTTCCCTCTTTGCTCCCCCGCCAAATAAGCTGTTCACTACTCTTCCTGCTTCTACTTCTGCTTCTGCTTCTATTGCTATTGCTTCTGCTACTATTACTTTTGCTTCTGCTTCTGCTACTACTGCTTTTACTTCTGCTTCTGCTACTACTGCTTTTACTTCTGCTTCTACTGTTGCTACTTCTGGTGCTACTCAATCCTTCTGGGCATGGTTCTACTTCTGCTCCTTCTACTTGTGCTTCTGCTTGCCAAGTTCTCCAGTATTTCTTTAGGTAGCGATCCAGCCCACGCCAAAAAATGTCAAGGTAAGTATTTTATTTTGTGGACTTTATTTTGATGATAACTAAGAGAGTATCATTAGGCTTCCATGGCTTTTAATGAAATTAGAACCTATGAAAACACAAATTGATGATGTTTGATTTGATGAAATTAGATGAATTAGAGA
>JANHAO010018788.1:0-13487 GCA_026873985.1 Saraca asoca
TTCAAATGATTTGAAGGGCATTATGAACTTTTACCAATACATCGGGAGCCTACTGGGTCACACACATAACAGGAAATGATGTGGCCGATGATATAATAAAGTTTTGGAGACGTTTGATGTCCAGGGACTAAAGTGCAATTTAGTGTAATTGCATTAGGGCCAAAGTATAAAGTTTTGGAAACTTTTGGGGCCATTTTGGGAAAAAGGAAAACTTGTTTCCTAAACCCAAAACGGTATCGTTTCTTAGCCTCCCTTTTGCCCATTTTGGACGGCAATTTGAGTGCCTTCCAGAAGCCTTCTTCATGCAAGAAGTAAAGCCTTTATTCGATTTTTGAAACCGAAACATAGAGGAGGAGTTTCTGCCATGGAGAGTGGAAGCCATGGGAGGAGGAAGAAGAGGCCGAAGAGTTCGATTTTTGGCTCCATCCAGTCCCACTCAAGCACCTCAACAAGCTAGCACTTGGAGAGGAAGCTTTTGAGGCCATGAAGAGGATTTTCCTAGTGTGAAGATTTACAATCTTCCGCTGTGCAAGAGCTGGACTAAAGGCTAGTGAACTCTTCTTTTACTCTAGATTTGATCTAGGTTGTTTTGAGACCTCACACCAATGGATCCTTGAGAGTTTGCTTAGCCAAGAGGAAAATTTTTTTTTGAAATTTTTGGCCTCTTTCTGCTCATATTGGCCAAACAAAAACCTTCAAAAGGAATATATAGTCGCCACATTGCATGTTTTGCTTAATTATTATGAAGTTCAACCATATTTCAAGCACATATATTAACATACTTTCATTGTAGCTTGATATATTTATGACTAAATTAATAGTTCATCAATCTCAATAATGGGTCATATAGTATTTTCATTGAAACAATGCTTGCATTCATTCCAAATGCAGCTAAAAACGAAGTTAAGAGAATAATTGAAACTCAATTCACAAAATGGTTTCGTAATTATGTAAGTACGTGTGTCCATGTCTTGATTGTTTTTAATATGCCCTCTCATGTGTAAATTCACAATATTATTTATTTTCAATAGGTTCATGAAACTCGAAATATGGTTAACAACCCTTACTTACATGACCTTGCATAATGTCCATTGAGGATTGTCAAAACATGGCCAATCTACTTTGTCAATGGGTACAAGTCTTCCATAACCATAGGCCGAGGGGAAACAAACTTTCAATTGTGGAGTATATGTTATGTGTACAGCTAATATCAACTCCATTGATAATGATTTTTATGAGATACTAAAAGAAATAATTCAATTAAAGTACTTTGGAAGACCTGTTAAGGAAATGGTGTTGTTTTCCTATGATGGTTTGATCTTGTCATCAACCAACGCACAAAGGTGCATCCCGCTTACATGATTGTCAAGGTAAAGCACATAAAAAGATATGAGAAGTATGATCCATTTATATTTTCCCAACAAGTTATCCAAGTTTATTACTTATCATATCTAGGAAGAGTCAGAGAGAAATTGTAATGGTGGTTTGTCATCAAGACAAAACCAAGGCAGACATTCAATAAATCCCATTGCTTAGAAGTCACTTATCAAGATGAGGAGATGCATCATATGAATGAGATCAAAGATAATGATATAATTGAAATCTTGGTAGATACCAATGGTGCTTTAGAAGAAGTTAAATACAATGATGTCTAATAAAGGGTGCTAACGAAGAAGAGGAAGAAGGAAATAAGGAGGAAAACGACGACGATGACAAGCTAGAAGAAGATGTCAAAGGAGAAAAGGAAGACGAAGAACAGGATTAATGGTCTGGATAAAAAATATTAATTTTTAATTTTAATTAATTTTACTTTTTATTTAAATTAAATTTGTTTTCATAATTTAATTAATTTTTAATTTTACTTTTTTCATTTCAATTATTATTTCTTCACTTTTTCCTTCATTTCCATGATTTCTACCTTGGATAGTATTATTTTTTTATTTTTTAAAAACATATTTCCCATCACAGATAAACTATGGGAATTTTTTTGTAAAAGAAAAAAGATTTCCCACGACTAATTCCTATAATTGTTGTCTTGTGGGAAATTATGTGGAAAGAATTATCCACACACAATGGCGGATCCACGTTGGGCCCAGTGACAGCTGAAGTCCTCACTCAATTTAAAAAAAAATAGAAATATGGCAGAAGGATTAAATTGAAAATTCGATAGGGACTAAATTAAAAATATTTCTTGAAACTGGGCTTTTGAGTAAGTCTGCCCAAACTTCAGGGAAAAAATTACAAATTTCCCATTTTGCTTATAATATAAAATTTCCCTCAACCAAGCATCTTTTCCATTTTCTCCAGAAGCTTCCCCATGAAGCATAAACAGCCACCGGCCCATCGCCCCACACTGTTTCTCCTATTTCTCCTCGTTGTTCGGAGCCTTTCACCGCGATAGCTGATTCCGATGACTTCTGATGTGACTGCGCGCTGTTGTTTTTCAGTGCTCCGTCCTCCATTAGCTGGCCAAGGATTTGTTCGCGCCAATCTTTTTCTCTTTCTCTGGTGCATTACAGCTAGTCACCAGCAACATTCACTTCTGATCGGTGAGCTCTTCCCGACAACCCTCAAATCCAGTCAGTTCCTCCGGACCTCTAGCCAGCCTTTCTGTCAGTAACTCTTCCTCCTCTCCTCATTTTGGAGAACCGGCCCAGCTCCCACTGATAGTAAATCCTGCGTCCACCACTGTCTACACAATAATTTCTCAGAGTTTTTTTTTAATCATGGCAAGTCCTTTTTCCCATGATAAATCTTCTTTTTCCCATAATATTTTCATCAAGAAATTGAGTGATTTCTTATAATGTTTTTTTTTTTACTCTACTCATTTACTATTATGGCTTCAGTATTGAGAAGAGAAAAAGTACAGTATTGGATTTGAGAGTTCAAAGACTATTTGCCGTGACTATAATAATATTTGGTCATATGATAATAAAAAATTAAATTGATTCATCAAATTTTAAATTATCACATTCAAAATTCAATTGACATCAACCATAATATTTGATAGAATGGATCATTTTGATTCACTTTTAAAAACATTTGAATTAAATTGATAGTAAAAATTTTTTAGGGGCCAAATTGAAAGTTCATATTTATATATTATTATTAACTAAATTGGTAATTTACTTAAATTTATATACTACTAAAGCCAAGCGAAATTTTAAACTTACTCTTGACTTGTAGGTTAAGACAAGCCACATGCCTTTTATACAGGTCTAATCTATATCAAACAAAACCTCGACTTAGCCTAGTTTCAACTATAATAGTCATCATAGTCTGGAGTCAAGATTCTGTAGGGTTATATTGAAATTTAAAAAAAAAAAAACAACGTTTTTCTTCTTTGGGATAGCGGTTAATAAATGAAGACAAGTCAGACAATCAATATATGCAAACTATATATGATTTACATTCAATAAATATCTTCAATTAAGGAAGAATGATTTTGGGGTTCGCTCTCGAAACAAGAAGCTAGCAAAGTAGAAACTTGAAAGGAAATTATACGCGTTGCAGAATAAACCAGTAGGATATTCTTCGGTAATATCTATCTGTGGGAGGTATCATAAATAACAGTGATGATCGGCTTTATTTGAACCATTGATTATGATCAATAATTTATCAGAAATCTTGAGTTGAAAACTCTTAACTGTAAATGTAAAATAAAAAAAAATTAATTGTATTTCGTATAAAGGTTGTTTCATAGGTAAATGTCCCATCAGAACTTGCCAACACGTTGTCTTAATTATGTAACTAAGTTGGAGAAGTATTACTATTTCTGTTTGGCAACTGATATCTTAGCTATTTATATATTGTATGGATCCCACATTCGACTAAATAATATTGTGCTGACCCTGATTGCTTAGATTAATAAAGTAAAAGTTTCAATCAATGAATTTAAATAACCTGTACCAAAAACCAGATCAATTTGACTCAGAAATAGTGGATTGTATAGTTTCTCAGCTACTGATCATGACAAACTTAATATCCTATAATAACAAACAAGTGTGAGTAGAAATATATAAGCTAAATTACACATAATTTTTTGAACTATACGTATTGTATAATATATTTATTTTTAATTTGAAATTCATCATTGTATTCTATAAATAATTAATTATCCACAGTTTATTCTATTATGTTAGCATTTTGTCCATTTTAACAATGAAATTGATTATTTGATCTAACCTTGATTTATTTTAACTCTCATAGAATAGGAACACAATAATCTATCATCATCTTTAACATAAATTATTGCTAAACTGGAGTTTTTATCTATTTTGCAGTAGGTGCTAAGAGACAAAATTGAGGTAAAAGAAATAAAACTTTTATTTTGATGTTCTGAAAGATAAAATAAGTTAGATAAAAGTTATATGACCTATTTCTTTCATTAAAATTGATAAAATGCTATATATAATGAGGAAAATTATATACAATCAATAACTTAAAATATATATATCATCGAATTTTAATTTATAAAAAAGTTAACTGCAGAAAATCTGCAACCGAAACGAGTCCTATATAATTTAATCAAATATATATTATCATGAAACAAAGCTTTTGTTTGAGTGCTAACGTAATAAGATAGGGCCTTTGTTTTGGGTGTTGGCACATCACATCTCTAAGAAAATCACCACCAATAGATGAGTTTAATCATCACCAAACACACAAATCATTCTCAAATTTATGAACTCAGAAATGCAGTTCATTGGATTATCCTTGAAAATCCACAACTGCAGTCTCCCAATGAAAACAAAAGAAGATGGGTATACAGCTAGAAACTTGTTCTCATTATTGGAACCTTTTTTTTTTTTTTTTGCCGTATTATTTGAATTTATTTGATTCCATTATGAAGTTGAACTCTTATTTAATCTTCTTTAAAAGGATTTGCAAATCAACTTTTCCTTTGTGGCCGTACATCTTGGTGTCAGCTGAATTAGACAGCTGGTTAGGCACATTAAGAGGAGAGTTGAAGCTGACGTGGTCACGTTTTAAAAAGAATTGGATAATTTTATTAAAAATTCAATGAATGAGTATTTTTATTATTGAATTATCTTTTTTATTAAGATTTTATTTAATTTATTTATTTTAAAATTTATAAAAAAAATATAATTTAATAATAAAAATACTTAATTTCTTTAAAGATAGAATTCCTCGTAAAATTATAAAAAAAAAAATTATGTGTCTATATCAATGGACAGATACTCTATTTAGGCATCCATTTTAACTTAATCTTGAAGTTTGCTCATTTGCCAAATGGAACACATCTTTAAATTGATCAATTAAATCACAAGATTCACAAAACATAATAATCTTATAACATAATGGACTTGAGAATCCTAGCTAACAGGCCATGGTAGCCCAACAGGCCATATGACTTAGACTTAATTGCTTTTTGTTACTGACTTTTTTGTTGATAACATGCAAAGCATGATTCTAAATTGTACCATTACTTTTCATAATCGTAATATTATTCAGCACCAATAATATTTTCTTGTAATTATAATAATTGATACATATTCAAATTTAATTTTCAATCAAAATCATAATGCAAAGTAATAAAAGAATCTCATATTATCCCAATTTCTTAGGCTTTTTTTGTGCCATTTTTAAGACATGATAATAATGAACTTGTTAGTGGGATGTATCTGGTTCCAGTTTTTTAACCAGTAATTTTGAACTGCATAAGAATTGTGAGGCATGAGCTGCTGACTCTGAAGCGGCTGGATCAATGGCTTAGACAGCTTAGACTTAAACCTACTAATTGAAAGTTGACGGAGGCAATTTGTGGTAAAAATTGAGAGAAATTAAATTATACTTAGATCAATTAATTACTAGATGGTTCTTGAAGAAAATAAATTGTTTGCTTAATTATAAAATATAATCTTAATATATTGAGATCTTAGAGTTGATCCCTGATGAGTAGTTAGCTCAGCTCTTAATTATTGTATAATCATGAACAACGTATAATTTTGTTTTGGTTACTACCTCCATCGTTCATTCATGTATTTGGTGATAAGTTTGAAGATTTTTATTGGTAAACCCTCATTTGATATTATGTGAAGGTGAATAATGTTATCATATGTCGAGATATAAGGGAAGAGTGCCGGCGGTGATAGAACCAAGTCATATTTGATCTTCACTGTGACATGACACAAAATCAAATTGAAGTCCTATTACCAAGTGAAAAATAAAATTAAAGTGACGTAGCAAAGGAAAGAACTTTTCACTTTTCAACTATCTATCACCAGTATTCATGGGAAGTTTATGATCATAATTTTAAAGATGGTAGCTTCTTACCTGAATCTCACGTGCATTATATAATATGGTTGTGATTGTTTAGGAGATAGTTGAACGTCGGAAGTGAGAAAGGTACTTCAGCCTTGGAGGCTTGGGTAAATGAAGATTCTCCCCATGTTTGTGTTGAAGCTCGTGACAAAGGGTTTGAGCTGCTGCTTCAATCCATCTCCATGCGTAGCTAAAGAACACAAGTGGATAGATGAGATAACAGGATCCATGCGTTCCTAATTAGTATAAAGCCTGCATCTAATACAATACTGATCTTAGGCATTAACACCGTGCCTCATAGTCATGGCTTATATCTTTTTGCTCCAAAAATAAGCAAAAAGGATATCAGAACCTTCCTTACATGGCCAACTCTCTCATGAACTGAACTGCAAACTCTAGTATTGTCGAAAAGGATTCAGTCTTTTTATTTTAGAAAATTATACTTTACATCCTTAAAGTTTCATTTAATAACAAATTATCCCCTTAAACTTTAAAAATTTATAAATTATATCCTTAAACTTTAAATAAATTATCTAAAATTTAAAGAAAACTATGAAAACGTTAACTGACTACTAATTTTAACCCTAAACCAATAAATATGTTATATATATATATATATATATATTGTTGAGGTCTTATTTCTTCACCTAAAAGACATAAAGCCTATATTGATTATATTATTGATTGAAATTGTTATCCAAACTTAAACCATAAAACTTATAATTGATGATAAAATAAGAAATTTGATTTAAATTTTGCATCATATAGGTAAAAAAATATGCTTCTTAACAAAGTATATGTAACATATTTATTATTTTTTAATTAAAATTAATAAACAATTAATGTTTTATAGTTTTCTTCAAACTTTAAGGGATAATTTGAAATTTTTTTAAAATTTAATTGTGCAATGTGTAGTTTTTTACAATTTAAAGGAATAATTTATTACTCAATAAAATTTTAAGGACACATAATATATTTTTTTTTTTTTATGAGTGAGAAAGATATAAGAGTTGTAGGATCCACATGAGTAGGGACTTCACATCCTTTATGTCTCTCTCCTTCGTAATGGAATAAGAAATTTTCCTTACTTCTAGTATATATTAGAATTTTTCTTCTTTTCTTCCAACGGCTTGAGTCCATATCACCTGTTTTGTAACACTACGCGGAATATGCATCCCTTCAATTTCTTAAAGAAACTAAAAATATTAATTTAGGAAAAAAAATAAAATTAATTTTTTTATTGAAATGATGGGGCTTTGGTAAATAATTGTGGGTCTCAAAAAAAAAAATTCTTTCTCTATTAGAAATTAAAAGAAATTAATAATGTAAAAAATTGAAGGGTCATTTGTTTCAACATATAAGAATGGAAAAAGAATAAAATTAAATAAGGAAGAGTAACAGTAATAGTAACTATTATTTTTTTGTTTCTTTGGTTCTGGAAATGGAATCGCGGTGTTTATGATTCCTTTTATTATTATTTAGTTGAATGGTGATCAACAACGTTGAATGATGGTTAGCAACAATAAGTAGTGGTGGATGGTGGTTAACGGTGGTAAATAATTGTAGATAGTGGTCAATGACATGATAGATGGTGGTAGACAATAGTCAATAGTAATAGGTGATAGTAGATAGTAAAGCGGCAATAGATGGTGGTGGGCGATAGTCAAAGGTGATATATGACAATAGATGCAGGTCAACGATGGTAAGTAGTGATGGACGGTGGTCAACGATAATAGATGATAATAAACAGTGGTCAATAACGATAGATGATGGGCAATGATCAAATACAACAAATATGACGAATGATGGTCAACAGTAGAAGGTGGTAATAGTAGATTATGATTAACAATAACAAGCAATGGTAAGCGGTGGTCAATAATAATAGATCATGGTAAATGATAGTCAATGATTACAGATAGTGATAGGTAATGATCAGTAATAAGTGATAATGATAGTGGACAACAGTCAACGAAAAAAAATAATAGTAGGTGATTGCTAATAAAAGAAAGTGATGATAGGTAGTAATTAATAATGATAGATAGTAGTGATAAATTGAGGTGGTGAGAACTTCACGAAATGAGAAAAAGAAATAGAGATAAGTGTTTTTCTTGTTGTAATATATTTTAAAACTTTAGGTGGGGAAGGATTTGAAACGAAGAGAATCTGTTGAAATTAGATATCATAACATATTTCGTCGCATATAAATCAAACAACTAATTAATGAATTAATTTTTTTATTCCATTTTAAAATTAAGTAACTGAATGGTATTTACCACTGACCTTTTCTTCCATTTTTTGGTAACTCTAATTTAATTTTTGTTGGCGAAGTCAATTTTGTGGTAGTTGATCTACTTAATTACTTTGGATTGGACAGGCCCAATTAGTAATCACAGTCGTTAGCCCTTATCTCCTTCTCTTGGACGTTTCTATGGCCCAATAATTGATACGCGGGAAAATATCTGAAAAGACCCATAACTACATTTTCCTCCTATTCAGAATTATTAAAATTCCTAATAGTCGAACCTATATGTGATAACTTTTATTGATATTGTAGCTGATCATTTAGCTATTAGCGTGATTACAACTAGTGAGCGTTTGGTATACTGATTATTTTTTCGTTCCTGGGAATCATATTTCCTAGAAATGATGATTTCTGAGAATGTTAAAAATGTGTTTGATTTACTTTAAACATTTCTGAGAATGTTAGACATCCCCATTTGATTCTAATGTAACTTTCCTGAGAATCTTTACATTTTTGACAAAAATACCCCTATCTATTTTAAGTTAAAAAATAGAGAGGATGAGAGAAAAATTGTGAGAAAAGGGATGAGAGAGAATAAGAGAGAGAATGAGAGAGGAGATGAGAGAGAAAAGTATGAGAGAAAGGATGAGAAAGAGAGTGAGAGAGGGGATGAGAGAGAAAGTGTGAGAAGGGATGAGAGAGAAAGTATAAGAGAGGATGAGAGAGAAAGTGTGAGAGAGGAGGATAGAGAAATGATGAGAGAGAAAGTGAGAGAGGGGATGAAAGAGAAAGAGAATAAGAGAGAGTGAGAGAGGGGATGAGAGAGAAAGTGTGAAAGAGGATGAGAGAGAAAGTGTGAAGGAAAGGATGAGAGAGAAAGTGTGAGAGGGGATGAGAGAGAAAATGTAAGGGAAAGGATGAAAGAGAAAGTGAGAGAGGGGATGAGAGAGAAAGTGAGACAAAGGATGAGAGAGAAAATATAAGAAAAAGGATGAGAGAAAAAGTAAAGGGTATGTATGCTTTTTTTTTTCATTAATAAGGGGTATATATGTCTTTTTTCCCGTAAAAACATTCTCATGCTCATGAGAAACTAAGATTCTCACCTCCCCAATGAGAATGTTTTTATGGGAAAGTTATCAAAAATAATTCCCAAGAAACATTTTAGAAATAATTCTCTTTTTTAAAAACTGCATATCAAAAATAGGAAATAAAGTTTCTCAATATAGGATTCATGGGAAAGTAAAAACTTCCCCCTACCAAAGGCTCTCTATAGTTTAGTTTATCATCATTCTTAGATTGGGTTAGGCGCATGAAAAATATAATTTGCTAAGAGCTTCTCCACAAGGTTTTCCGTTTCCCCTTCTTTTATAAGGAGACTAGTATTAATATTTCGTTACTCAGACAAGGTAATTTCCAAAAGGAGAAAGGAAAAGTTATCTTTCTCTTTGTACTCGGGATAATTAATATCCATACTTATTTATGTAATTTTATTAAAGAATTTTATGAAAAATTAAAGAATTTTATATTTTTCATAATTTTTTAAAAATTATAATTTTTATATAAAAATAAAAAAAATTAAAATATTTTTTATACAACTTTGAATGATGGAATTATAATTTTTTTTGTATACTTACAAGTAAAATCTATACACATAACTTTTTGTGAAAAAATTACAAAATTTTATATAAAAACTACAACTTTTATAAATTTTATATTAAACTTTCATTAAAAAAAATGCAAAATTTTTAGTACATCTCATAGCATTATCCAAAAGCAAATAGTAATGTTAAATTTGGTGTTTAATTTTCAAATTTTCTTCCATCGCATTTGTATTTGCACTAATATACGGCTATATACCTCTTATTTAGAATTATAAAAAAATTTAGAATTTAATTTAGTAAGAATTTGATTCTTGAACAATAATTTTAATCATAATTCAGTTTTTATTTTTCTTTGATTTCAAAAGCAGGATTAATCTTTATTTTGACAACAAAATGGAAGCTAAATTCTAAATGCGCGGGCCGCGAGACAAAAATGGTATAATGAAATGGTAAGACTTATTTTCTTCTATCTAAATCAACATTCGATTATCATATTAAAACATTTTGATTTGTTAAAATAAAATAATAAACAATACAACTAATATATTTAGTGCTACCACGTTAGAAAATTTTCGCAACATCAACATCAATGTGTCATGTGGACATCAACATTAATGTGTCATGTGATAGATATATTTTCCTTCTAACACAATTCAAAATAAATGTCCTAGACAATAATTGGTTGACGAGTTTAAGAGACAATCAAATGGGTCTAAGTTCAATAAAGTGGTTTATAACAATCTGTAATAAGTAAGCCTATTAAAGGTAGTAATCTAAAAACCATTTGAGACCATGATTGCTTAACTAGGTCAAGAACTAATCGAACAAGTCCAATCCTAAAACTTTAGCTTATATACTACTCTTTTATATAAATCAAAATGTACACTATTGACATGGGCTTTACTCTCATACTCCTTTTACCTTCTCTTATGAAAATATTAATTTAACCGTCGGAGTGCTCTTTGAAGTCTTAACTTCGATCACTTGTTTTTTTCATTTTGTTGATTTTAAATATTAGGATTTGTCACCTTCAAAAGTCATATTTAAGATAACTTGTTAATCAAGAAGAATTGAATGTTTTCTATATGTAAATTAGTAAGGTTTGTTTGGTTGGATGGATAGAATGAGAAGAAATGAAATAGAATAGAAAGAGACAAGAGAATGAGAATGAAATGATCATTTTATTCCATTTTTATATTTGGTAGGACAAAATAACATAGGAATGGAAAAAAAAAAGAGTAGCACAAGAAATCCAGTGTGTGTTAGAATTTTCTACGTGGATTATCATACTTTAATTAAATATTATATTGGATTAAATAAATGTTATGACAACTAAGGTATTTGGGTCAATTAACTAGTGATCAGACTATTGGACTTATAATGACATCTAAATCATTAGTGGACATTAGCAGTATGAGCTTTGTAATTGGGCCTATGATGATAAGACAGTTAGCTCAATAGTTTTTAACAAGATAGGTCCCTACTCACATCCTAGCATGAGCTATAGATGTCTCGTTGAAATTTCAAATTTATTTATTTTTCTCTTTTCTCTGCTAGGGATTGTGAGAAGTGTGCTTGACCAAGAGTTCTTGTGATCATGGATTCTCAATCAGTACCAAGTAAAGTTATAATTTGATGATTAAATTTATTTGTACAAATATGATATTTTGTAATATGACGTAATATATTACATTAATTGGCTATATTTTATTTTTCTAATTTCTCACCATTAATATCAGAGCCAATTTTTTCTTTCATATTGCAAGACTCAAATTTTCACAAATTTATTATGAAATTTTATGTGATTAAAATACTTAATGATCCATAATTTGTAATGAAAAATATTATGGATTTATTACATAAAATTTATTTATCTTTTTTATTTGATATATTTTTAAATTGATTACAAAATCTTATAAATTTTCTTGAGATAAAATCATAAATTGGTGTAATTTAAGTTTTCCAAAAAGTTCAATTCACAAATTTGAATAATTTGAAAGGATATTTTTCAAATTAATTTATAATTGCATCTCAAAAGCTTGTAACATGCAAAATACACAAATAAATTTGAGTAAATACTGTTTAAAACTAAAATATCAAAACTTTTTTACCAAGCTATTCGAACAAAGTTTTTTTTTGGGTCAAAATCCAACATAATTGTCGGGTATTTGTTCAAATTGATAAAGGTTTAATTGCTACAATGATTAAACGAGTAAAAACCCTTAATTAATTTTTAAAAATTTAAACTACAATAACATCAATTTTGAAAATTTGTTTTTGGTTAGCCCTTTTAGAATATGGTATGTTCTTGATTGAAATTGCTTAGTTTTACACCATATTTTGTGAAATTATTATAGGGATTAACCTTAGAATGATTTAAGAAAACAAACCCATATATTAATTTGTCAAAAATGCGACTACATTTGAGGCATTTCTTTTGGGTCAAAAATGTTGGATCTACTCGGTGCATCACATGCTGAAATCTCAAAAAAAAAATTCAAAAAGGCCGAACAAACCCATTTCGGATCATATTGGATTGAGGTTTCAAAGCATCATATACATGAAATTAGAGTAAGGAAAGAGCTAAACTAACCTTTGATTTCAGCTCAAGCGCAGCGGAATGGCCGATCACCATAGTAGTCCACATGTTCTGCCTCTACTAGTGATCCACGTCAGAAAACACCATCCAATGGTTTCTACAGCTTCATTCCATGTGCTAGCACGTTGTGGAGCTGGATGCACCAAGAAATCGAGCTGGGCAATACCGGAACTTTTCTAGTTTTTCCTTCCCCTTTTGGTTTGGTCTCACCGACACCATTCCCTCTCTCACGGCCACAACAATTGCAGCCAAAATGAAAAGGGAAAGAAGGCTGAAATGGCGTCGTTTTGGCCAGCCCTCAAATGGCCAAGACGACGTTGCATTGGGCTGTTAGAAAACAATTTCCAGTTTTACAAATTAGCCCCTGCAGTTTCAACAAACTACATTTCGACCCCAACAATTTCAGTGAATTGTAATTTGGTCACTGAAAACTATTTTTAGTCCCAACGATTTCTGTTCTTTTACAGTTTAGTCCTTGGATATTAATCATATCCAAACTTTGGCCATTACGTTTTCCGTTATGCTTGTGACCTAGTAGGCCCCTGAAATATTGGTAAAAGTCCAAAATGCCTTTCAAACCATTTGAATGCATATTAATTTCTCCAAATTAATCACTTGGACTTTAAGCTATAAGCGGACTCTAGCAAGCCATTATAGCTACCTAAATTTTGGTATGAGTCAATAAGGTGACAAGCCTGTCTGTGAATGATCTCAATGCATGATACAATCCCTTCATTACCTATATCTGGATTAGTCAAAG
>JANHAO010018789.1:0-13454 GCA_026873985.1 Saraca asoca
TTATCAGGCTCATATCCTATCCTACTCTTATCCAACCTTCTTATCCTATCCACCCTTATCCTATCCTGACCACCAAACGAGCCCTTAGATCCCACCAGACAACAGGCTAGTCAACGGGTGCCTACCCCAAAGTAAGGGGTAGTGCAGCCGCTAAGTCTTAGCCAGTCTATCCCATATCAATCTTACCTAAGCATATCTTTCCATTTTTAATTTAAAATACATTATTCAATAAAAATCTTACTCCTCACTAAACTATCTTTGCTACAAAAAAATACTGCCTAAGCCCCTAACCAACTAGGGTGGCTCAATCAAACCCATCTCTTTCCTTGTCCCCTCCTCCACCGACCGATGTATTACCTCCGTACAAAGTGGCATTGACCCCTCCATAGGCCTTTCTCACCCCAAACTTATCTCGCCTCAGACCTCTAGACCCAAACTGCCATGCTGCCTCTTCCCCATCTCCATAAAACTCTAAGTTATCACAAATGCCACCATGAATATCCTTCTGATAAGCTCTCTAAGCTCTCAATTGTGATCACCATGCATGTCTTGAACGTTCTCTTTTCCCCACTCACCTAAGTTACCCTAAAAGTGCTTGCTCTCCCGTTAGTCACTCAAGAGGATTCCATTTGTTGTGCTTATACCTCCACCTTATAACCCTTGGCATGAACAAGTTTTTAATTTTATTTTTTTTATTTTCTCCATAATTATATAGAGAAAAATATAAAATACCCCCTTCAAATTTGAGGTAGTAGAATTTTGTATCCACAAATTTTAAAAATTTAAAAATCAATATATTAAATTGTACAAAATTTAAAATTATCATCAATCATCTATTTAATTAATTATTTTATTATATTACATAATTTTTTTATATTATTATATATTAGTTTATCATATTATTTTATAAACATAATTTTTATATTATATAATTAATAAAAATTAAATTAGATATATAAATTTTTAATTAAAAATTTAAAAATAAATTACGAAAGTATAAAAATAAAATGAGATGAAAGTAAGAAATTTTTAGTCACTTATTTTTTTATATTATACTAATATTTTAATGCAATATTTTATATGGCTTCCAGTAATCTCATAATTATAACCAATATTGACAAACTTATGAACACGTGTCCTTGCAGTCAGGGAATTGAATTTTTAAATGTGCTTTGATAAATAAAAGCAAATTGCAAAAATTCGCCATTATGTTAATGCAGGCGTTTAATCCGTCGGTAGCTAATGTTAAAGAGCAGTTAATTTAGAGAAAGGTCCTCGTCATCCATGAATAAAACTCTGTGGTACATGAGCGCGAAAACGTAACGAGTAGTTCAAAAACGTATTTTGTTTTTGTCGTTGCCATCACCTGAGGAGCCCCTCTTTGCTGCCATCGGTCATTAAACGTGCCAACGGGTGGTAATTTCGTGGTAAGTTCCGCAAGAATATAACACTTTCGGTTATAAAAGAGATTATTCCACTTTTTATAAATTGATCTTTTTATATATTTATCTTTTATATTTTTTATTTATATCAAAATTGTTCTTATATTAATATTAATAAATAATAAAATAATATTATTTTTAAGAACTTTTATCATAAAAATATTTTATATTTTTAATAATAAAATTTAAAATAAAATATTTTTTATTATTTATATATTAAATATTATTTAATATAAAATAAAAATTGATAAATTAGAATTTATTTATTATAGAAATTTTTTCTTAAGTATACTTTTGATAATAAAATTTAAAATATGATATTTTTTATTATTTATCATATAAATATATTTTGATTGTATTATATATTTAATTTTGATTATTAAATTGAATAGATATCTATTATTTTTTATAAGGATATTATTATTATTTACTACTTTTTTTCTCCATTCCATTATCATATGATTTTATTGTATCAAATATGAAAATAATATAAAATAATTGTTATTTTCTTAATGTGCTAAATAAAATTATGAAATGGTCATTTCATTTTATTTCATTATCATTATTGTATTTCTTTTTAATTCATCTCACCAATTAAGCCATTATATACTTCCAAGTAAGCAATTAGTAACGAATTGATAGGGAATCTTGCAAAAGTTTGCAGTAAAATTTTGCTGTACAAATTAGTTTTATTTTATAGTGCAAAACTCTGCATTATAATTTCTTGATGGCGGAGTCAAAGACTAATTCTCTAGAAAGGTTAAAGTATAAATGGTTAAGAGCTTTGTGAAAAAACTTAACTTTTATGAAAATAAATCTAGAAAATGTTAAGATAATCTTTACATTTAAAAAATTTTGAGGGTCCTTCCCATTGACAACCTGCCCCTTATATTTAGAATTCTGCAGTAAACAGACAACTGTGTAATAGAATTAATTATGCATTAAATAGAGAATTCTGGATAGCAATCCTGCAGTAAAAAGGTCTGCTTTGTGACAATTCTGTGTGAGACCATTCAAAATTCAAACCACCAATAACATTGGATGCAGAAGGACAACCAAGAGTTAGATCTTTCTCAACTGTTGGTCAGAACACAGATATTTTTGAAAACAGATCAAACTTTCCACTGCAAGGTTACAAACTGATAATGAAACTTTTAGAAATAAGTTCAGTAGATTAAATTCTTCCATAATCTTATAATCCTGAACTCTCCTTAAATAATTTCCAACTGGCATTGGCATGAGCTAGATCTTCCTTTGATTTCAGCCACTTCTTTGTAGATTGTTTCAACTCCTCTCCCAGTGCTTTCCATCTATCATAGTCCTTAGAGACAGCCTCAGTGAATTGGTTATGTTAGGACACAAGTGAGTTCTTTTGTGCAAGAATTTCCATCTTCCGAGTAATTAATTGTAGAATCTGCATATCAATTGCATATTCTGCTTCACAAGTCTCAGAAAGTTTGCATTCCAAGTCTCTCAATATTTCTTTTCCTTCACTCAATTTGGTATTCAGCTTCACATTCAGGCTTTCATAATGGGATATGAACTCCAAGCTTAATTGAACATTGTCCATGGATTTTGTAACACATTCCTTGAAATATTTCAATCGGTCTGAAAAGTCCACAAGGACGATCTTTTGAATGACATCAGTAGTTCCATCTGCCAAGGAGTTACAGCATTCTCTACATCATCAAAAGCGTTGGCCTTCAAGACATCCTTCGATGGCTTGTAGAAGTATTCAGCTAGTTTAATCTTCAACTCTTGAAGAACAACGATTGAATAATCAGTCTAGAACTAGAGAATTAAGCGTTTGGTGTAAACTAATCAATTTCAGTTCTAGAAGATAGCCCTGCCAGCAGGTTCTTTGAGCTGGAACTGAATGGACTGAGTTCATGGTTTGGAGAGATCTAAACAGATAAAGCAGAGAGATTAGTTACGAAAGAGTGAAACTTGTAGTGTTGCACTAAGAATGGGAAATCCTGGCTGAACTTACCCCGGAAAAGGTCTTGTCCAATGAAGCTTATGACAGATATAGTGATGAACCCTTCAATTCTGGGATAGCGAATTAATTTTTCATTACAGTTTTCTTTAATTCTGCTTTAGAAACACCATTGGCTTCAGGTTCTAAACAGCCTGTGCAAGATCAGAAGGCAAGTTCGGAGTGTCATTGGAACTTTTACTTTGCCAAATTGCTTGCTCTTTCGCTTTGCACACTGAATCATCCTTGTTAGCCATCATCTGTGAGAAGAAACAAATAATCAGTAAGGCATTGGCTTTGCTTTCCTCTATATTTCCATTCCAAACTCTAAAATAACTTACTTGTGGAGATGACGTTACTGTTTTAGCTTAGGAGGCCATCTTGTATGCCTTCAGTGACACCCTGCATGACAACAAAAGATGTCAGTTTTCATTTCTTTTAAATCTAAACCTTCATTGACATAATCATTTAGAGCTTTTTGACATTTTGTAAAGCATTAGATTTTATAGAAGATCTCAATTTTGCTAGTGTCTTTTGGTGTCTCATAATTGTGTCACTTCTTAACATATCCTTCATCAATTAATACAACAGAGTACTATTCTTCTATGACATAACTTATAATGGTTAATTTTGTTCTAGCATATAAAGAAGACAAACTAGTAGTTGCTTTATTATTACAATATAAAAGTAAGAACAACTAGTTATTGCTTACTATTGTATCTTCAAAAGCAGTATTCATATAAATATAACTTATACCTGATTAGATAGCACACTAATTGCTTTGGAACTTTAAAAAACGTGAGTGATTATTCAAATAATACATTGATAAGATATTTTTCAGCAAAATAAACGGATTCTACGTAATAGTTATTTCCAATAATTTACTCACCAATCGCTTCTCCAATGATCTTTACAACATTAGATGACACAGGTCACTTGCTTAATTTGCCAACTTTATTGATAAGGAAAATTTAATATGGTCACAATTTACAAAAGAAAAAAAAAATCTGTTCACTTCTCAAGATTCATCCATGAACTTGAATCTTCAGATTTTCTAGTACCGGTTGACAAAATTTAATACAGTAAATGCATTAATGTAAAGATATAGCTATTTGTATCTGGTATAAATGGAATTTTATTGACCTGTGAATTCGAAGGTGCTTGACTCCCTGATGTTATTTTATTCAAATACTCTTCCAATGTAGTTTGTTACATTGTTGACTAACTGAAGTTGCACATGCCAATAAAATCTATATTTTAAAAATGGAAATATAAGAATTAGAAGCTAAATGTGAAAGCAAGACCATCAACAAGTATAATAAAAAGAAGGAACTTATGACTCTTGAAAGGTTAGTAAGATTATAATTAAGTTGATAGTCTAAACTGCAACATACATTTTTTAACTTAAAACACACACACACACACTCCAGAGAAAGATGGTTACCACATAATGCCATAATGTTTTAAGGACAAAAGGGATTATTTCACTTCATAAAACATAATTAGTCTTTTTCTTCTTCTCTCATTTATTTCACAAAGATAATTAACTGAAAGTTTTTAACTTCTTTGCCTTCATAGTTATACAGGGAAAGATGTGTATTTTACCCAAATGGTTAAAAGATTATTACCATCTTTTATGCATTGTTTTTTATACTTTGTGGCAATAAGAAAAAAAAATTCAGTTTCATTTAACAGAAATGTTCTTTAAATGCATTGAAGGCCACATTTTTTTAATAGAACCATCAACTAATGGAAGATTTCTCTGTATTAAAAATAATCATTCAGCTTCAAACATTTGAAAACCATAAATTACCATTTTTGGTGTTTCTTAAGAACTACTTCTATTTAGGTTTGTTACTCTAGTTTTGCGAGAACAGCTACTTCCATTTACGTAAACATCAAATATGCAATATTGAACTCCAAATCTTGTAAACTTCAGACACGTAATTGACAAATTCGACCGAAATGCATAAGTTGAATGCTAGAGTTGAGGCAAAATCCATAAATGCTAAATATTTTAAAGGCCTACAGGGCAACAATCCATGAGTTGAGTTACAAAGAACATATACAGGGAGAGAAAACAGCGGAGTGTTGCAAACAAAAGCAAATTAAAGGCCATCACGGGCACGGCTCTGCACAAACTGAGACTTCAGTTCAATCCAACCATTTCGAAGAGAAGCCAGGTTCACATGATTCTGTGTGTAAGCCAAGGAATTGGAGTTGATGAATTGGGTTATCTTCTTTGCCTTTTCGATCAGAGCTTGTGTATTGAGATCCATTTTGGTGCGATCTTGGTGAAGAGAAGACAGAACCATCTTATGAGCTTGAGCTCGGGACTCCACTTCAGCCAACTGTCGCTTCAGTTTTGTGATCTGATCAGAAAATGTTTTGTCTCCAAACTCAGCCCGTCGGATATTGTCTTCCAATTCTTTTTTTTTCCCTCTTATTGTTGGTATTTCAGCAGCCATGTTGTCTTTTTGAATCTTCACCTTTTCATATTCAAGCATAGCTTTTTTGTTCTTTTCAAAATCCTTAAGAAATTGGGGATACATTGATCGAAAATTCTTCATAAAATCAACAAAAGTTGAAGGAGCATCAGACTCCATCATCGACTCAGAGATGCTCGAAATTTGTGCAAGTCTCTCTAGAATAGCCGGATCATTGTAGAGGTCATCAAGCTCCTTGTCAAATAAGGCATCCAAATCTTCGGCCATTTTTTGGATGGATAGTCTCTTGGTGGGACTCTGGAATGGAGCAGTGTCTGTGGGACTCTGGAATGGAGCAGTGTCTGTGGAAGTGGAGAATGGTGAATTCGTGAGTAGCGATTCCAATTCATCCAGTGGATCAAGTTCAGAGTTGGGGATTGAAGCAGGGGCTGGAAGTGCCGGCTCCTCAAAAGTCTGGCCGGAAGATAGTGGCATTGTTATAGACTCTGGTTGATAGCTTGAAATGGTGTCAGGAGGGGTCGAAGCAGCAGACAGAACAGGTGGAGGTGACAGTAATTGTTGAGATTGACCCAACACAGGTTCGCCGTCCTCTACGCCGACATGGGTTGCAGGAACCATTTTTGGACCATCGGCATCAGAGACAAGTTGAGGAAGCTCCTAAGGTAAAAAACAAAATTAATTTTGTGAATAATACGTGCCATGTAAGAAAAGTCTTACAATCAAAGAAACAGTAAATACCTACCTGACTAGTGATGGATTTTTGTTGTTCCATTAAATTTATTAGTGATACATTAACGGAAAAAATTTGTAACAAGCTATCCAATATATTCTAATTTCAGTCTATGAAATGAATGTGAAAATCCATGTATTAAACTTACTTGTGAGGATGAAGTTACTGTTTTTGCTTTCTCTATCAGAAGGCCTTCTTGTATGCTATCGCCAACACCCTGCACAGAAACAAAAGATGTCTAAGCTTTCCTTTCTCTAATCCTAAATCTTTAGAAATATAATTATTTGTAGCTTTGAACATTGTCTGAAGCATTGAAATTATAAGATCTTATTTCTCAAAGGGTCTGTTTATCTGTTTTGATTGTTTCACTTCTTGACATTCTTCTTCAACAATTAGAATATAGAAAAACATAAGTTTAAGCCATATGCCTATATTAGAACTGCCATATTAAACTTGTGGTGATGATTTATGCATGGAAGTAAAACTCCCTGGCTCTAAATCAGTTAATGAAGTCATTGTGTTAGCCTTCTTTATTGGAAAGTCCTCCTGCACTTCTTTGGTAACACCCTACACAGCACCAAATTACATCTAAGTCTTCAGTTCATCTAATCCTAAACCATTAAAAACATAATGATTTGAAGGTTTTTTAACATTGTGTGATGCACGAGAATGTATAGTAGATTTGATTTCGCCAAAATCCTATTGGTTTGTCATTATTGTTTCACTTCTAGTATTCACTGGCTCTTACAATAAGTGATAAAAATTGAAAAAGTAGAAGCTTAAGTCACGTGACATACTTTTGTAATTTCTCTTGTAAAATCTCCAAAATGCATGTACTAAAATTGAACTCACCTGAGTAGGTACTTTTGGCAGAGAACCAACGGGTAATGCTAAATCATTTGAAAAAGTTGCTATTACAACTTCCTTTGATGTAGGACTCGCTTTAGCACTTTCATGTGGTATGGCTTCAGCATTCTTTGCAGTTTAAAAATAGGAATATATAACATTAATATAAACACTCTTTGCAGTATCAAAAGCATTAATCTCTTACGTAATAACATACTTGATCAGATGATGTACTAATTTCATGGGGAACTTTAGTGGTTAGTTTTAGTTCTCCAAGTGCCGACTGTTGGCCAAGCAAAGTTGGTTCACTGATTGGTTGTTTATCCATGGACTCCTATATATTTTTATGTGTTGAATAAGTAAAAAGAAAGTATTATTCTTTGACCATTTCAAGTAATGCTTAAGTGAAAAGAGGAAAGTAATGAAGTTACATGTACATCACTTGATGAGGTTGCTATTGTAGGAGTCCTTGATGCAGATCTATTTCCAACAATTCCTTTACCTTTTTCTTTGATAATCTATGCAACATTATAATACATAGATAAGTTTCTTTAAATTGTAAACCTTTCTAATAAATAAAGTTTCATAATTTCTAGAAGACAAAAAAATTTGTTTGCTTATGTCCTGAGATTTGTCCAATTCTAAATTTCAACCAATTATTGAAAAAACCGAAAACTTTGGTGAATCAGTGGCATTTATGGATTTTATCTTGTTTGATTCTATAATGATAGAGTTAAGTTATGTGGCAGTTATAAACCTGTGAAGAAGGTGGCTCACTCCCTGATGTTGCCTCATCCTCAGAGTCTGAAACTTTAGATTCTACCATTGAATCTTCATTGAATGTCTCTTTTGTTGCATCATTTAGGATGAGTAATAACTCACCATACACATGTTGCCAAAAATCACCTAAAAAGGGGAAATATCATAATTAAAAGCTGAATTTGGAATGTTCTAACATAAATCTCTAAAGAAAGATGGTTGAGATGTACTGCCATGATGTTTTATAGACAAAAGGGAGTATTTTTCTTCATAAAATATAATTAGCTTTTTTTTCTTTGTTTCCCACTCCATCATTTCTTTCACAAAGATAAGTTTTCAACTTCTTTAATTTTATCCAAAAAGCTAAAAGATTCTTATCATTTTCCATGCATAGTTTCCCATATTTCATGGCATTGAAAGCAATATAAGGAAAAACAACGAAAAAACTCCAACTTAATTCCTTTTAACAGAAATGTTTTTTCATTACAATACGTTCAAAACCACATTTGTAAGAAAATATATAACATATAACTAATAGATGACTTCACTACACTTGAAAAAATAGGCATTCAGCTATAATTAATTATAGTTTTTTATTTAGTTAATTAGAGCTACTTTTAATTGGGATTATTACCCCAGTTTTGATAGAATGACTATTGTGTAAACATAAGACCTGTAATGCACACCTTTTATTTCTTCTTCCAACTGTTGAATAGATTTCCGAAGTGCAGTAGCTAAAGAGAGGTTTGGACAATTTTGCTCTATACGATTTCTCATAGTTTGGAACTCAATGCCTTGGTAGACATTAGTGAGACTCGGTAATTGTACAAGAATTAGATATTTCAATTGTGGAAGCACAACCAGCTTCTTTTCTTCTGTCTCACCTTTTTCACTTTCAAATACTTCCTTTAACTGAGAAGCTTCTTTTATGGTAATGCACTCTAGTTTTGAAAACTCTTGGGACATGGAGATAGAGAAGAGATGCTTCAACTTGTTGCAATGCTTGATGAGAAGGAGCTCAAGCTGCGGGAAGCATCCTTTTTGAAAGCCATTTTCCTTCTTTTCACATCCACGAGGACTCTCACAATTTATTATTTCTTTCAATACATGACAATTGAAAACAACCAAATTCTCCAATGATCTTAAGGTCTTTACAGTAGATAATGTGAACAATGATTTCAGCATTGGACAATCCAGAAGGTACAGCTGTTTGAGATTGCACAAATTTAATGACCCTGAATGACAAAACCATACAGAGAGAATTAATTACTTTAAAGTCCTTGTATATTGAAGGGATATAATTGCTATAGTTACAATGTTTTTTTAACTCAGGTTGTCGCTAACAATTGTTAGCTATGTTGCTTACGGGCTTTGTATAAGACATAATGAGGTTATAACTTTATGTAGAATTACTTTACATAAATATATAATATTTTTATACAATGATATCAAAGTTAATTGATTGTTCAATCATTAAATTTTATCACTTTGAGTATATTATAGTTTTAATAACATGAAACAAATATTTAACCAAAGATATCACGATCTTAAGAAAAAGAAATTAAAAACAAGGTTTGTGTTATAAGAATGTTGATACTTCCAAAGAATTATTTGTTAGTTTTCTTTTTTATTTTTTTTATTTTAAAGCTCTCTAATTAATTTTATTTTGATATGAAATTGACTATTAATTTTTTTTCTAATAATCATTATGTTAAGCAATTAAGTACATAATCTTAAGAAATGTGGTAATTAATCAAGGCCCTGTCAACCAATGGTCCAAGGGCACTTATTAAAGAGCATTTAATGATGTTGGAAATATACCATCCTTCAAAATTTGTGCTCTTTTATTTAAATTCATTTTTAACTCATTATTTGTCTTTTATTAATTTAAATTCAATAACAAAACTATTCATCAAATTCTGTAAATAAAAAATAAATCCTAATCACTATTCATTAAACCATAGCCACAAAATCATAAACCTTAGCCACTAAACAATAAACCCAAACAATAAAACCCTTTCTCTTTAGTCCTAAACTTAATCCACTAAACCCTAAAATCCTAACCACTAGATCCTAAAATCCTAGCCACTAAACAAAAAACTTTAATCACTAAAATTTAAAATCCTAAGCATTAATTAATTTTGCTCAAAGTATTTTTGTCTTGTAAATTGATTGAGCACATTTATTATTCTAGTTAAAAATATAATAAATGTCATGAATTCTGTTTTGAAAATGTGGCTTTCTATGTGCAACAAATACTCCTTAATAAACGCCATTAACAAAGCACCAATTAAATAATCTCTTTAGTTACATTTTCCTATAATTTTTTGTTTAAAACTATACAACCAACATATGTCTCTTTTCAAGGTAACACATACCAAAAAGAAAAAAGAGATCAATACAAATACATACATATAAATATATATTACATATATATATGTGTGTGTGTGTGTGTGTGTGTGTGTACCAATGTGTACCTGAATGAAGTGTAGAATGATCTTCCCCGTGACCAATGATTTGCTCTAGCTGATTGCAATTATGAATCAATAGATATTTCATTTGAGGCAAGCTTATGAAAGAACAAGCTGAGAATATTGATTTTATATTTTTGCATCCAAAGATATGTAGTGCTTCAAGATTTTGCAAGCACATCACTTGTATGAAAGACTTGCTTATATAGTTCAGCTCATGTAAATACTCTAGAGACAAATATTTCAAACGCAATGTCAAGGGTAGTGCAAGCTTTCTGTTGAGTGCAAGTCCTCCCACTTGAAAAATGCTTTCTATGTTACTTTTAGTAACATGGAGTGTTTCAATATCTAGTAGAGTTTGCAAGCGTAACATGTCATCACTGTTTTGATTATCACGTATAATGAGTGGACCCATTTCCTAAAAAATGAGATAAAAAGATAATTATCAAACTTAATATTAAAGAGATGAGAGAAAATGTCATGTGAGTATAGATAAATCATAGTTCATATCTACCTTACAAGTATTTAATATCTACTAAGCCATGTATATAAATTGAAAATCAGGTGTATTTGGGATTAGCTGTGTGATGATGGGTCTATCAAACGTTGCCATGGAACATCTTTGTTTTTGTGAGTCATAAATAAACAAACAATCATTTGACCATAATAAATATAAATTAAATTATAAATAATCGTACCATTGGGGGACTTTCATGTTGTCTCACTTCAGAACGAGCTGTCACACACTTATCGGGAGTCACTATGGTAAATTGTGGACAATTACACAAATCAAGCTGTTGCAAAGATGGCCACACCGGAATGTAATTTCCTACGAAAAAGCTAACAATACTTGGTAAGTTAGAGAGCTTGAGCAATTTGAGATTAGGAAGCTTGATCATTCGGTCATTATCATCTTCAGTGATCTTCTCATTCACCTTCTTTATCATTATATGCTTCAGTTCATCACATTTATTTATTTCCAGGTGTTCTAATTGTGACAGACTTCCAGCAGAATCAAGGGTAAAGATTGATGTTAACTTCAGACAATTGTCTACTTTCAAGACCTTAAGATTGCACAAGATCAACTTCCCAACAAACAGCACGCCACGCAGTTCGTTACATTCAGATATATTTATATCCTCTAGTTTCTCAAAAAGGACAGGAGAAGGACGACCATGGCATAAAGCCTCCAGATGATGCATTTGACTAATATGTAGTGATAACATGGAGTGGATAGTTCCTTCTTGCCAATAAGTGTTGTCAATTAGGCACTCTATTTCCTCGGAATCGTAAATTATAAGCTCAAACAAATTAGTCACACTCCATATTATGTCAGGGATGACATTTTTGCGACCTTTGATATGTCCTAGAGAAAGAGCCATTGCTTTTCCCACCAAATCCATAATCAATGCACTTGAAGCGGATGCATCAAAATATTCAATATCTAAAATTCTTTTTGGACAACAACCTACCATGCTGAAGTCTTTCTTCCTTTTTCCAAATTCTACATGGTATCCTTCCAATTGTTGTGGGGCACTAAATTTTCCAAGAAGTTCAGAAGCATTTTCATCATTAAACTCCCATTCATTTCCATCATTTTGGACAAACTATAATTCTTCTAGGTATGAACACTTTCCGATCACTTCATGAGGGTTCGTTTCAATTGTACAATTTGAGACCTCCAACAATCTAAGGTTTGTCAGTTGTTTAATTGCTTCTGGTAATTTCTGAAAGTAACAACTCTTCAATGCAAGACTCTCTAGTGCCTGTAGACATCCTATGAAGGAAATATCTTCTAACTTGCAATTGGTAAGAACAAGGCAACGAAGAGCCGTTAATGTTTGAATTGAATTTAGATTTAGTGGAATGTCTTGACAAGATTCATTCTCAAGAGCCAAAACTCGAAGCTTTCCTTTTCCTTTGAAATATTCACATGGTACTTGCACTGGTTCTGAATCAGTGTTGAGATAAAGAAACTCAAGTTCTGAACAATTCAACTGTTTTGGTAATTTGTAGCATGATATATATCTGATTTGATTGTCTTTAACAATCATGCCTTCTTCCATTACATTTTCACATCTTTCAGGCCCCAAAATCACTTTATTTTCTTTATTTGCTATCCATAGGGCCACATCATGAACCAAGTCATGCATTTTGACACATTCTTCATTATCATCATCTTCAAGCAACAAGCAAGAATTAATGAGCTTATTTTTAGCTTCATTCACTTGTTGCCTTGCCATTTTATATGATGAACTATCTCTAAACAGGCCCAATCCAATCGCATATCTGGTTAAAAGTTCAACATCAATATTCCGATCTTTTGGGAATGCAGAACAAAACAAGAAGAGAGACTTGGCTTCTTTACTCTCTAAGCTGTTATAGCTTAACTCCAAACACATATATGAACAATGTAGAACTTCAATGTCCATGGGTCTTGAATCTTCAAAATATTTTAATGCTACCTCCCACTCATCTTCAGGGCTGCCCCTGAAAGTGCTAGCAACCTCTACAATGGCAATCGGCAGTCCTCCACATTTTATTGCAATTTGTTTTGCCAAATCTTTTAACGTTACAGAGGTCTCATTAGTAATACGTGCATACTTTTGGAATAGAGTCCAAGATTCTTCAAACAACAAGAGTGGTAGGCGAATTGTTTTTTGGCGATCCATCAAATCACAAATATCGAAAGATCTCGAAGTAATGAGAACTTTGCAACTCTTACAATTTTCTCCAAAGGGAATTCCTATGGCTTCAAAATCAAGCTTTTCCCATACATCATCC
>JANHAO010018790.1:0-13464 GCA_026873985.1 Saraca asoca
GGAAAAGATAGACAAAAACCACAAGTTAATGACTAATTAAGAAGTAAAATCAAGTATTTTTATAGGTACATTTTCTACTTATCACCTTGTAGGTTTATATCTTGTCATCTACATCAGTTTTTCTCTTAAAAACCCACTTGCACTTGATGGGCCTTACTTTTTCAGGTGGAGTGACCAAGTCCTATACTCGATTTTTATGTATTGAATCCATTTTGGATTTCTTGGCTTCTCACCACTTCAAGGAATCAATATCTGATATTACTTCCTGGTAACTAGTAGGCTCATTGTCATTTTCTTGTGTAAGGATAAAATTATATCTTTCGGGTTCACGATGTTTCCTACTAGATCTCCAAAGTATATGTGTACCTTGAGCTTGATTTCTTATCTCAACTCTTTAAGGTACTTAATTATGCTTGTCCTCAGCTGTATGATTAATGACATTTTGTGGCTCTTGAACTTCTTCAAGTTGTACTTTACTCCTACTAGTTTTTTTTTTTTAAGGATAAACTACTTTTCCAAGAAGGTAGCAGTTGTTGAGACAAATACCTTTTGTTCAACAATTGTAAAAGTAGTTACCACTTGTTTCCTTAGGTTATCTTATATATAGACATTTATCACTCATAGATCCTAGCTTGTCTATGATGATATACTTCATATAAGTAAATCATCCCCAAAGCTTCATGTGTGAAAAACTTAGTTTCCTCACGAACCATAGCACATAGGGTGTCTTATTAATAGACTTTGATGGAACATGGTTAAGGATAAATGTAGCAGTTTCCAAATTATAGCCCCAAAAAGAGATAAGTAATGTTGCAAGGCTCATTATGGAACATACCATGTCAAGCAAGGTACATTTTCTTCTTTCTAAAACACCATTCATTTTGTGATTTTGCAAGTGGAGTCTATTGTGAAAGAATCTCAAATTATTTTAAATAATCCATGAATTCTTGGCTTAAGTATTCTCCATCTCGATTTGATCTAAGTGTTTTGGTACCTTTTCTAGTTTGTTTTTCTACTTCAGATTTGAATTCTTTGAACTTTTCAAAGATTTTAGACTTGTATTTCATCAAATACAAATATCTATACCTAGAGTAATCATCGGTAAACGTAACAAAATAGGAAAATCCTCCTCTAGCTAGAGTAGTCATTGGACCACATACATCACTAAGTATCAATTTAGCACCTCTTTGGCATGTTCACCCTTTCTAATAAAGGGCTTCTTAGTCAATTTCCCAATGAGACATGATTCATAAGTTTCTTATGATCATAATTGAATGGATCCAAATATCTATCTTCATGTAATTTTGTAATTCTAGTTTCATTAATATGACTAAATCTATAATGCCAAAGGGAGGACGGATTCATGGATTCATTAAATTTTGGTCTCTTATTTGTAATTGTTAAGATTTATGTCTTAATTCTTAAACATATAATCCATTAATAATTGCTACTATCATAAAACATGTCACCATGTGAAAAAGAATAACTTTTATTCTTAAAGGTAAAAGCAAATCCCTCTTGATCTAAATAAGAAATAGAAATAATATTTTTAGAAATTTTAGGAACATAATAACAATTATAAAGTTCTAGATTCAAGCATGTGGGCAATTCTAAAAAGTAGGTTCTTATGCTAATAGCTGCAACTTTTGCTCCATTCCCGACATGTAAGTCCACTTCACCTTTTTACAACCTCCTATTATTTCTTAGTTTATACACATTATTACAGATGTGTGAGCCACAACTAGTCTTTAATACCCAAGAATCAACATAACAATAAGATAAGTTTATCTCAATCACAAGGTTACTTGAAGTAAAAGCTTCTCCAAGCTTTTTCTGCTTCATGGTCTTAAGAAAAACTTTACAATTTCACATCTAATGGCCTTTTACTCCATAATAATAACAAATCCCTTTTGGAGCACTTTATTTCTTCTTTTTACACCTTCATTAGGTTTCTTAACCTTAGCCTTAGCCTTAGAATTCTTCTTTCCCTTCTTAAGCTTAGAAGAAGTACTGACCATCAGTATAAGTTGTTCCTTTTTAAAAGTTGTTTCAATAGTTTTAAGTATGTTAAGCAATTTTGCAAGAAAGATCTCAATCTTATTCATGAAGAAATTCAAGACAAATTACCTATATGACTTTGAAAGGGAATGTAGTATGATGTTCACTGTATAGTCATTGTCAATCATATGGTCAAATTTGGCCAATCTTTTGATTAGCCCAATCATCTTTAGCATATAAGTTCCAACAAATGATCTTTCAGCCATCTTATAGTTGAATAGTTCCTGAGAAACCTAGTATCTCTCAATATGAGCTCGCCCTTTATATAACTCCAACAAATACAGAATCATCTCAGATGATGTCATATTCTCATGCTGCTTTTGAAGCTCAGAAGACATTAAAGCCAACATCATGCTTGTTACTTGTTTAATGTTTTTCTCATGTCTTAAGTAAGCATCAAAGTCAGAACTCGCATACTCACTTAAACCTTTAGATAAAGGTACATGAACATCCTTCTTAGGGATGTAGGCTATCTTTTCCTACTGAAGGACAATCTTTAAGTTTCTTAATCAATCCATGTAATTTGGCCCCTGTTAGCTTATTATTCATCAAAATGTTTAAGATGTTATTCGTCATTTTAACAGCCTTCAATAAGAATAGAGTAGATTAATATCTAAGCATAATATTCATTTTATATGAATTTTTATAAAATATACTCCCACTATTTTCTTCAATTCTAATAACCCTCTGTCTTAGAATCAGATTATCATGTTGGATGATAATTGTAGTAGGTCAAGATCCCAGTCTATTTTACTTGAACTTAATGAAGGCCAAGGAATCCAAATAATTTAGACTAGATAGAAAATCCTTGTCAATTACATCTTATTGTAACTCCTTATTGTTAGGTTGATAACTCTTTGTCATTTATTATCCATCATATTAAACATTATTAACAACCCCTTATTTACAATGTTTAAAGTGAATCCTAATTATGCCCAAACACTATATAGTCAATTGAAGAAGGTCATTCCGATCTAAGTATGTTTGCTAAATTGAAACTATTAAACAGGAATATCACACATATTTTGATAACAATAACATGAAAGATATAGCATAACCTTGGCAGATGCTAACATGTTACCATGAAATCGATCTTTAGTTATTATTATTTTGATGGGAGGTGTTAGACCATATTATTAACCAGGAACTTAAATTAGTGAAAGATATTATAATTAGTTTGGGGCTTAACTGTTAAATGTCTCTTATACTAGTCTATGTCATACATACATCCTATGCATATCATAATATAAATCACATGCATGCACATGTTTACTAGTCATGTCATACATACATCTTATTTATATCAGAATATAAATCACATGCATGCATAACTTATATGGGATGATTATGGAAGAATTCAAATTATTCTCTTAACCTATAAAGAATCTTTATGTGATACACCTTTTGCCATGTGTTGATGGTGGAATCTGGTTCTGGGCGAAACTCCAGTCAATCGTGATTAGTTCTTGAACCCCAAACTGCTTTTTGTTGATGGAATAAGAGATGAAGATGATCGAGAGGAAGAATAGCAATGGTAAACAATATTTTTATGTGGTTCGGCTGAATCCGAGCAACACCTGACCCTACGTCCATGACATAATTTTATTAGTTTGAAAGAAAGTTTACAGAGCTTTTTCTTAGCTATCTCGGCCTCTCCCTCTCCCTCTTCTACAATGATCTCCTATTTTTTATTTATAAAGGAAAAGAGGTTACAAGCAATAATTATAAGTTGTAATTCTGTTACATCAAGAAATAATGTAAAAGATAGTAAAATCTCCTGTAATTTGGCTACTGCAGGCTGCTTTCTACGAGGTGGGCCCCTCTTGTCAACTAGAATATAGGCTTGACGCAATCCTATTTGGAGGCCTGGACTCTGCCTCCTTTTCGTGAATTCATGGTTATTGCTTAGCGAGGGCGAGCTCGTCTATGACAAGGTGAGCTGGTGTAGGGATGGTTCATCGAGCATGTGAACTGGGACCTTGCACTTTTATCCTCAGTGAGCTGGACGTCCTTTGGACTTAACTCTACTGAACCTTTGATATGCCCTGGCGAGACTAATTTTTGCCTACAAGATAAGCCCCCTAACTCTCAGTTCACTTTACGGACTAGGAGTTGTAACTTTCGTTGTTTAGTCAAAGTTCTTGCTCTACCGTGCTGTCAATTTGGGCTTTCAATTTTTCATTTCATCTGGCTTTAGCCATACTTCTTTTTTTGACCTTGCTTTCCAACCATTAGCATGGCAATCTACCTTTCTTTTGGACTATCCAATCAAGTGCGATCTTTTGTTTGTCGGGTCACTTACTAAACCCAAGTTAGTTTATAAAGCCAGGGAAGCTCTTCTTGCTTCTTCATGATCAGATGGATGTATTAGTTAAGCCCCCAAATATCTTTGCTGGTTTGGCTTCCAGTGAAGCATTGAGGTGTGTATGGCCTACTGCAAGGGGCTTTGAGGCATGGATAGCCTACTGCATGTGGTTGCCATGGGCAGTTCTTCATGCTAGCTATAAGGGAGATCTTGTGCAAATCTTGGATTATTTCTTCATGACTTTACCGTGATTTCCAACCTTACTAGTCAGACTCCTGACGCTTTTTTGAATTGCTCTGGGTTTAGGCCAGGAAAAACCACTGGCTGAGGAGGGATATAAGCAGGAGCAATCGGGCTTGCTGGTTTTCCTGCTGGTGGGAGTTTGTCTCCCGATAGCTGGCCTTCTACTTTTAACAATGGCTTCAAGCTTTATACTTTTGTTTCTATATTTCCCTCCTCTGATGTAAATTTAACATCGCTAGATGAGGCCTTTAGTGAATGAGCTTTTTTTATATAGCTCTTGAATGTTGTATTGGATGCTTTCATCCGTGTCTAATGATGATGTATATTGTTGCAAATCAATGAAATGCTTGCATGGCCAATCGGTCATAACTTTTGTGTAATGAACTTTAGCATACAGTGGCCTTGATTAATGATAAGTGGAATTCAGACAGGTCATATGCAAGCTACGCCTGGAAGGATCTCATTAGCAAGCTGAGAGTATTTGTTCGCATGAGAGCTATAATGAGTTTATAGCATCATTGTGCCTGTGTGAGCTTTTCAAGTGTTTTATAGCACCTCTGGACCTCAGCGAGATGATAGCTCTTCACTGGATGGGATCACATATTAACTATATTTGATAATCTGTACCATAGCAATCTCATTGCTCAGTCTTGCAGTAATCATGTTGCTTAGTGAGGCAGCAATCTTATTGCTTAGTCTCGTAGCAATATTGTTGCTTAATGAGAAAGCAATCTTATTACTTGGCCTTACAACAATCTTATTGCTCAACGAGACAACAATCTTGTTGCTCAGTGGTTGTTGTAGAATTTGTCCCTACCAGCAATCCTATTACTCAGTCTCATGAAAATCTCATTGCTTAGTGAAGTAGCAATCTCGTTGCTCGATCCCACAGCAATCTTGCTGCTCAGTCTCACAGCAATCTTGTTGCTCAACAAGATAGTAATCCTATTGCTCAAGCTAGGAATTAGACTCTTTCGCTCCCGTTTGCGGGGCGTGGCTCGCTTTGGATGTATCGACAAGGTAGGCTTTATGCCATCTCACTCCCAGATGTTTTCGCATGATGGTGAGATGAAAGCTCGTCACTAGTTTAGTAACATTTTCATGTTTCAACCAATCAACCATGAATAATATGGAGTAACTCTCATTTCATGTAGCTTTTAGCTGGTTAATCTAGACAAAGATTTTAGAATTACCATTAATCTTAGGAAAACATTACAGGATTAGAATATGATTCTAATGGAGGGCTCCGGCTTTTGATTAGTGATTTGCTGAGTCTGTTAGCCTTGCCAGTCTGATGGCCTCACCACATAATCCTATAATCGACCTCTTCTAATGAGATCTTCTACGACATCTCTCAATGCCTAACATTCTGAGGTGGTGTGTCTGATCTCGTTGTGATAAGCACAGAATCTGCTTGGGTCTCTGGACCTGGCGGAAGTTTTCATAGGCTTGGGCCTCCTAAAGTCTTCCTTATGCCTTTCTGTGGCAAAAATCCTATCCTACTATCCTTCAAGATATTGTAGCTTTTAAAGTGACCTTGAGCTTGAGGTCACTAAGGCTTTGCCTTCTTTGCGAGCTGAGGACTGAGGTCGTGGCTGTGACTCTCATGGCTCCTCTTTTTACTCAAGCCTGAGCCATTAGTGTCTGCCCTTTGCTTGGGCTCCTCCATGCCAAAGGTTTCCTCCTACCTTATTTGTTTGGTAGCTTGTTCATAGAATTCAGCTAGATCTCAGGCTAGGGACTTGTAAATGCTCTTGTATAGCTTCCCATCCTTGTGGAGTCTCGCTGATTGCTATTAAGATGCTTTCCTAAAAAGGATTCTCTACGAAGTTGGCTTCATACCTGAACCTGGCTAGATAACTCTTCAGTGATTCATTCTTACATTTAAAGATCATTGTGTGATGACAGAGGGGCACAAGCTACCTCTTCAATGCCCGATACTGGTCAATGAATTTCTTTTGACATTCTTCCCAGCTATTAACGTTTGTGAGTTGAAAAGTTTCTAAACCATGCTTGAGGTATACCTCCTAATGTGGCTGGAAAGACACAACATTTGACTAAAGGGTCAGTTGTTTGAAGATCCATCTAGACATTAAACGGTTCCAGGTAATCACATGAGTTGCTATATCCATCGTACAATGGAATCATGGGCACTTTAAATTTTTGTGGAAGGGGTTGCATCTCAATCTCCATAGAGAATAGCGAGCTTTCCTCATAGCAAGGTTGATTGCTTTGAGATTGAGGATGTTCCTCTAGCTGCTTCAGTCTTTGGAGGACTTGCTTCATTATTGGATCCTGAGCTTCGGACTGGAGGACAGAGCTCTTAACTTGTTGCAAGCCCCTAGATCGCTGGTCATGATGGTTATTGTGAGCCTTTTTTTGAGCTTCTTCATGCAGTTGTTAGAGCTATGCTACAATTTCTTCTTACCTTTGTGCATCCCGGGCTTGCGCTTGTGCTAGCACTTTAATAGTTTTAGCTAGCTCTCTTACCATGTCCTCAAATGGTGGCTAAGGGGCTATCGGTTGAATGGTCGGAGTGCTAGAACTCTTCGTGACCCTTCCTCTCATCATTGGAGTTGTACAGAAAGATGATTCAGAAAACAGATGGGCCTTTCCTCTAATGCCAAAATGTTAACAATGGAATTTGGTTCTGGGCCAAACTCCAATCAACTATGATCAGTTCTTGAACCCCAAACTACTTTCTGGTTAATGGAATGAGAGATGAAAATGGTCAAGAGGAAGAATGGCAATAGCAAACAATATTTTTACGTGGTTCGGCTAAATTTGGACGGCACTAGACCCTACATCCATGGTGTAATTTTATTAGTTTGAAAGAAAGTTTACAGAGCTTTTTCTTAGCTATCTCAGCCTCTCCCTCTCCCTCTTCTACAATGATCTCCTATTTTCTATTTATAGAGAAAGAGAGGTTATAAGCAATAATTACAAGTTGTAATTCTATTATATCAAGAAATAAATGTAAAAGACAATAAAATCTCCTACAATTCCGGTATTGTAGGCTACTTTCTGTAGGATGGGCCCCTCTTATCAGCTAGGATATAGGAGTGATGCAATCTTATCTGGAGCTCTGTCTCGCGGAGCTTCTGGCCTGGACTGTGCCTCCTCTTTGTGAGTTCGTGCCTATTGCTTAGTGAGGGTGAGCCCGTCTGTGATGAGGTGAGCTCATGCAGGGACGGTTCGCTGAGCATGTGAACTAGGATCTCGCGCTCTTATCCTCAGTGGGCTGGACGTCCTTTGGACTTAACTCTACTGAGCCTTCAACCTACCTTGGTGAGATTTATTTTTGCCCACAACATCATTCATCTTGTACTTAGGGTCTCTTTCTTCTTTAAAAGAAAAATTAAAATTCCCTAATTTCTATCCTATGTAACAAATTACATCTTATAGAAGAAACCTTGAGTTACGTTCAAGTAGAGTGAGATGAGAAAAGAAGTTTACATTCAAAAGTAGAGAGAAAGGTAGGACATGCATGCCTATTTAATAAAAATTCCCAATAATAGAATATGCATTATATTTGTCAAACCTTTGGTCCATAATCATCCTTCCATGCATTCAAGTATATATGAGACATATAAGACAATAAAGCTTTGAACATTAACTATTTGATTCAAATTATGATTATGCATGTTTCAAGTTATTTGATTAATATTTAATTTAAATAAATTGACTAATTTGATTTCATCATCAAACATCACAATCAATTTATTTTGAAAATTAATCATCGTAGATTCCAAAATCAATCAATTAGTCAATTCCATGATACTTTCAAAACTTTGGAACCAAGTAAATAATTAAAGTTTCTAAATTTATTTCCAAGTGTTAATTATTAAAATAAAAGAAAAGTTTTCAAATATTTTCAATCAATTTACAATAATATTCAAATAATTTTGAAGTTAAGGAAAGTTTGCATAATCACATGAATATAATTTAGGCAAGTTCTTCAAAATTGGTTGTGATTGCAATTAATTTCTTAAATTGTATTTGTATGATTAAATCATGTGATTAATTGATTGTCATTACAATCAATTAAGGGATTGATTGGCTATCAAAACAACAAATCAAGCTGGCTGGAACCACTATATGTGGTGGTTGGAAAATTGACTAGCACACTAGCATGGCTGTCGAGATCAGTCAGTTGGCTAGTTGGCCAGCCACCTTGAATAGTCGACCAATTCCTTATTCAACTACCTAATTGGTTGGTTCCCTTCTAGTGTATTTTTTCATTCAAAAGCGCATATCCAATCCATGTTTGTTTATGAAAAATTTTCTGTAGAAAAAATTCTACACTTTGAAACTTTGATCATATGAAGCCAAATTACAACATGCATACAATATCCATTATTATCATAACAATTAAATCCTTAATCATGAATTAATAGTAAACAACATGGCTTTAATACCACTGTTGGGAAAAATAGATTTAAGTACACCAAATATGACAATCATATACATCAAAATGCATAGCAAAAATTTTAAAATTTTCTTAACCTTAGATTATATTGTTTGCATATTAATTCATAAAGCAAGGTACAATTCAAATAAATCTTAAAGTAATAATTTAAAGTATACCTTCTTAAGCGTTGTTCTAGAATCCTTGTTCTCCAAATCTGAGTTTGCTCTCCAAGTAATTTCATGAACAAGCCATATGATTAACTCCTTTGGATTGTCTTCGGGCAAATCCTTCAGATTTGATATCTGATACTAATAGTGATCCATGTAAAGTAATTTGATTAAAAGCTTCCACCAAGTTTAGTTGACCAATAAAATAGTAAAGTCAGCTGCTTCACTTGAGAGTTACTAGCTTTCCATAGAATCACATTTCACTTGGACAGGGTTAATGCTTGAATGCAAAGAGGAGATGAAAAGTGAGATCACAAAGGAAAAGAGTTAGGTGCATAACACATGTGCTGGGGTTAAATTACTTTTCTTCACACATTCAGTTTGGCTTTTCTCCTCTTTAAATCTGAGAGTTTGGAGCACAAGCAAGAGTGGAGAAGCAATGTGAGTGATGCACAAGCTAGGGCTTCCCTTGCTTATGTTGTTCACTCATAGTGGCCTTGCAACGCCTCAGACACAAGGACTCCAAACTTCTTAACCTAATGCTCCATCTTTGGTGTCCAACAAGCGTAAACACTTTCCTATGAGTTCATACTCTTAAACTTTTTTTTTTGTAATAATTCTCTAATTGTCTTAATTAACTTAAAAAATAATTTCTAAGTGAGGAACTATTCCTCTACGTTGAATCTCCTCTAGTGTTAACATAAATATTCTTTAACATTTAAATATCAACAATGGAAATTTATTACTATTTAATAATTTTACTCTTCATTAGAATTATTAAATCTTTGATCAATTAACACTTCTAATCACATTAAAACACTTAATTAATTATTTCAAATTTCCAAGATGTTCTTCCAATCCAACTCTTGAATTCATAATATTTTGCATTCTAACCTTTCCTTTGGCCTTGGATCAAAGAGATTCTATTATATGTGACCTATTAAGTTTTCAAATATATATTGGCAATAAATTTAGTTACAAGCTTCTATAATCTTAATTGAATTAAAACTCCTTTTAATTCAAACACAATTTTTTTAAATTATTCAAACAAATTCATAGATCAAGATTGCCTTAGTAAAGCATTATGACCACCAAAATGTTAGGAATAGATTTGTAGAAATTAAAACCTTCTGTGACAAAGTATTAATATTTAATTAAATCCTATCATCTCTTGACATTCAAATTGGACCTAGGGTATTGTTCAAATGTCAACCCTATAAACATCCAATTTAGGTTGTATGTTTGACCATATGCTATCTTACAATCATTCATATATAAAACTCCTTTTATGATCATTAGTTAATTATACATGAAACTCCTTTTATGTATCATTCAATACATAGGTTTATGATTTTGATCATAACATAAATGTTAAAACATCTTTAAAATATCTTTCCTTTATTACCAAGAAGGATGAGTTCCATCTTGATCAATCAATACATTCATGTACTTCGTGGTGTATCCAAAATTATTTGTATCTACTCTTTAAGAGCGAAAGCCTAAAATAAAATCAAAGTGCATGACTCCATGCACAAGATACTATGTTGATCTCAAGTCTAAGAATCACTTAGACCACTTCCCATATTAAAATTCCATTTACACATGATAACATTCCATTTGATTTCTTATGATGGGATCAATTTAGTCATATATTCCATAACATATACCTAGATGTTTTTGTTAAGATATCTCCATATCAAATAGTGTATAAGAGCATTATATTCTTCTAAAGAATGTGACATAATATATGCTGGTTTATTCATGAATAATTGAGAATAATTGATATCATGTTTTCTCAATTATTTTGCGACCAAGGATATTTAGAAATTATAATTAGATATACAAATTATCTCATAACTACAATTTCCATTGTAATTTATCTATAAATTATTATATTTTTTAGGACTTTATCCAAGATAGTATACTTATATCACACACACACAATAGATATATATATATATATATGTTAAGATTAAATTGATAAAAGGGCCAAATATAATATTTTATTAAATATGTTAAGATATGTAGTATCCATGTTATTACAATAATCGTCTCTAATGCATCCTCTATTAGCAATATATAATGGAAAAATATAATTTTTGAAATATATTAAAAAATAATATCATATAGTCATTTCCAAAGCGTTTGTATAGGATCTTCATACTTATAATCTATCTTTAACTTTCTTTACTATACCATTCATTCATAAATCATTCATAATAGGAGATATGATTCTTGCTCTTGTAAGTCATTACCAAAGACTGTGTAAAGTTCACATACCTTACTTTACTAAGTCATATTAAATGACCATGTAAAAATTCCTTCCTCTTTTATTATTGCTAATAATAAGGTATATTGGGGGAGCGATGCTCTTGTGTCATTTCATATCATGTCCTTTAATTTGTCCTGTATGATCATTTCATTTGTGTTGTGCTTGGACGCACTTATCCTTTTGTCATATGGGTAACTCTGTCCTATAACCTTCTATCATATGAAAGACTATCTACCAATAAACTACTATTGTACGAGAGACCTCATATACATCTCTTAATACAAATAAGTCCACCAATATCCCTTGTTAGTTCACAATCATGCATACACATCCACACATTTCATCTTTAATTGTTCTTGTACCTTATCTTATTCTAGTATACTTAACTATCTCTATAAACATAACCATTCTATTCATATCCTTCATGTTAACTTCTATATGCTGATATGATGAAACATGATTATAAAATATTGTCCTTGAAAGAAAACTTCATTTAAGAAAATTACTGGAATTGTTAATATAAAATAATATGTAATTAAATAAAATTATAAATTTATGTAAATATAACATAATACTCTTAAAACAATAATTTTATTAATTTCAATAAAATCTAATAATTTGATAAATTTTATAAACATAAATAATTTAATTAAATAAATATATATTGAGAAAATAGGATTTTAGAATCCATAAATCATAATTTCCACAAATCATAGAAAATTGATTTTAATAACTTTTCATAATTCATATTATTCATGCTCATATGCATGTGTAAGGTTAAGATTTCTAATTTAATCTACAACCTGAATTATTTCTACATTCCCATATAAAATCCATTTTATACATATATTAATTCAAATAAACACATAATCATGTAGTAAAACAATTTCTAAATACTAACATGAATCTACTTACTCATATACATTCTGACCTAAGCTTGATTTCATCAATTCTTTTATTCTAGATTTAATCCACAATCTCTCCCTTGCAATGTTTTTGATCTATTTCTCATAGACGATTTCTTTAATTACATTACTTGTATCTAATAATAAAAAAGAATTTGACAATTTTAAAAAATATAACTTCATATAAAATGGGAACCAGATAGGCAAAGTTCCACTCACCTGATCATATGGATTTCTTCATATCATGCAACATGAGTCTATTCCTAGTATTACACTGGCCTCTGGCCTAGGCCTAGATGTAATTTGACAAGAAATATATTAAAGATAACCTAAATAATTAATTATGGTATAAAACGTGGAGATGAGATTAATGGTAGAGTAAGGAGCTCACAGGGTAAGTATTACATGGCAATGCAGTAGATTCTTGATAAACGAGTAAAATGCCTATTATTATGTTAATTATTACCTCTTGATTTGTTATTATTTTGTGATTTTGCTGCACTTTTTGTTATAGTTTAGTCCTTTTTGTTTGTTGGTACTATTATAGTTTGTATTTGTCTTTTCAGGCTAGCAAAGAAGCTTTAAAAGAAGGATGAAAGCAGAAGTTTGGAGTACACTTGAATTAAAGAGAAGCTAGGAAAGAAGTCATGTGAAGAACCCAAGTCAAACATGATTGAAGCTAAAGAAAATTCAAGAAGCCAGCACCGAACATGGCCTGGCCATGTCCTGTGATACGGCCATGTTCGGTGCAATAGCCAGTAAACTTTTAGCAAGCATCCAGCCCAAAACACAGCTAGCCCGTGTCCCGAAGCACAGCCATGTTTCAAGCCTAAAAACTGCTATATAAGATGATCTTAAACAACCTGATGTATTCATTAGTGATTCCTTAATTAGGATTTAGCTAGATTATGAGTTTCTTTATTCTCTTGAGAGTTCTTTGAGTTGAATTCAGGATTCCTTCTTTATTTAAAGTTCTTGCACAATCCTAGTTTATTTTCATCTGAGTTTTCTTCCTACTACTTCATCTTTTCTTTCTTCTTTCTTTCTTTGTTCTAAACATTATGCAATTCTTTTCATCAATGAATTTGATTTTTATTTCTATC